>WAAB01011769.1:70750-221160 GCA_013389865.1 Piaya cayana | reverse complement strand
CTTAGTGTCATCTGCAAACTTGCTAAGGGTGCACTCAATGCCTTCATCCAGGTCATTGATGAAGACATTGAACAGGGCTGGACCCAGCACTGAACCCTGGGGAACCCCATTTGTAATTGGCCTCTGGCTGAATTAACTCCATTTATCACCACTCTTTTTTATGTCTCTTTGAGACATACAAAAAGGCTGATGATCACTTCAGGTTTTTGTCTCCATCTTCTTGGAAGTCATCTGCAGCAGATGAGTTACGTATAATGATGAGTTATGTATAAAAAATGCAGGAGAAATCCATGGAAGCTATTAGGAATTGGAAAGTAGATCAGCATCTTACTCAAGAAATCAGATGCAGACCGTGGCTGTGAAAGGAGCCCAGAACAGCATAGAGTAAGCTTGGAAAAGGCAGGAAAAAAGACACATGCCACAAATGACAGGAGGCTGTGCTGAGCTGGAGGAGCATTGGATAGTAAGATGAGGAACACATCCCCAGAAAGCGAATGCTCCTGAAGCAAGTCACCAAGTCAGTACCCTTCATCTCAGATTTGCCTTAGTTTAGTACTGCTCCTTATAGGTAGACCTGTGAAAATCATAGAATCATAAGGTTTGAAAAGGCCTCCAAGATCATTAAGTCCACCTGTCAGCCCAACACCACCGTGACTACTAACCTGTGTCCCGAAGTGCCCCATTTATACATTTTTTGAACACCTCCAGGGATGGAGACTCCACCGCTTCCCTGGGCAGCTTCCTATAGTGCTTGACCGCTCAGGGTGAAGAGAGGTTAGGGAGCAGTGGGCTTAGAATGCAGCAAGATTGGGGTGCAGTGGGCTCAGAATGCAGTGAGATTGGGGTGCAGTGGAGTCACGATGCAGCTCAGGATGGAGCTCAGGGTGTAGTGAGGTCAGGGTGCAGCGATATCCAGAGTGGGATTAGGATCAAGCAGGCTCAGGGTGGAACTCAGGGTGGAGTGGGCTCAGGGTGCAGCAAGATCAGGATGCAGTAGATTCAGAATACGGTGATATCAGAGTGCAGTGGGGTCAGAATGCAGCAACATCAGGGTACAGCAGGCTCAGAATGCAGCAAGATTGGGGCGTAGCGGGGTCACGATGCAGCTCAGGGTGTAGCTCAAGGTGCAGTGGGGTCAGGGTGCAGCAAGATTGGGATGCAGTGGGATTAAGATCACGCGGGTTTAAGGTGGAGCTCAGGGTGCAGTGAGATCAGGGTACAGCGGGCTCAGAATGCAGCGATATTGGGGTGCAGTAGAGTCGCGATGCAGCTCAAAGTTAGCTCAGGGTGCAGTGAGATCGGGGTGCAGTGGGATTAGGATTGAGCAGGCTCAGGGGGATTAGGTCAAGTGGGCTCACGGGGCAGCTCAGGGTGTAGCTCGGTGTGCAGCGGGATCAGCGGCAGCGGGTTTAGGGATACAGCAAGATCCGGGTCGAGCAGACGCAGCGGGCTGGGGGGTTCAGCAAGATCAGGGTTGAGCGGGGTCAGGGTGCAGCTCAGGGTGTATCTCGGGTGCAGCGATCTCGGGGGGCAGCAGGCTCGATACAGCGGGCTGGGGGGGTGTATCTCGGGGTGCGGAGGCTCGGGACACACTCCCCGGTGGTCCCGACCGGCCGCCATTTCCCGCCGCCCCGCGCGGCTGGCGGGCTCTGCCCCTCCCCTCCCGCCCCGCCCCTCCCGCCGCCGCCGCCGAAGGTTTCCGAGCGGGGGTCTCGCGGCTCGGCCGGCCGGGCCGAGCGTTTCCGGAAATTGCCGAGGGGCTTCGGCCCCTCCCCGGCCGCCGCTCGGGCTCCGCGGCCGAGGCGCTCAGGCGGGCGGGAGCGCGGCGCGCCCGTCGCTCCGGCTGCAGCGCGGGGCTCGCCCTCCTCCTCCTCTTTCTCTTCTCCTCCTCCTTCTCCTCCTCCTCCTCCTCCTGCAGCGCCGGGCGTCGCGGTGACAGAGCGGGGCGATCGCGGATGGCGGAGGGCGGCCAGCCCCCGCAGCAGCAGCAGCAGCAGCAGCAGCAGCTCCTGCCCGGCGGCGGCGGCGGGGCCGCCCGCGGCGTGAAACGGGAGCCGGAGCCGGAGCAGCCGATGCCCGGCGGGGACGGCGCCGAGGGCGGCCACAGCAAGCGGCTCAGCACGGAGGCGGAGGCGGAGGCGGAGGGCGCCGGCATGCAGGTACCGCGCCGGGGTTCGCGGTGGCGAGGGGCGGAGGGGGGGCTCGGCTCGGGGCTCCCCCCGGGGCCTGGGGGATGCGTGTCGGGGGGAGGCTTCGCCCGCGCCGCCCCGGGTCTCCCGGAGCCTTCGGGAGGAGCGGAGGGCAGGGCCGCTCGCGGGGGGCCGGAGGCTCCTGTTGGCCCCGGGGCGCTGCGCGGTGCGGGAGCGGCGGCGCCGAGGTGAGCCGCTTCCCTTTGTCTGCGCGCGTTTGTTGTGGCAGCTGCGCCGGCCTTGCTGTTCGCTGCCGTGCCCGGGGACCCTCGGAGCCCTGGCGGAACGGGGCGGTTTTACTCCGCTGAACTTGTCTCTCTTCTCGCCTTGGGTTGGGTTGGGAAGCGCTGTTGGTGGTCTGCGAGGGCAGCGTCTTCTCCAACGTGCTTCTCATCTAAGTGCCTAAAGCTCACCCATCATCTTTATTCCCGGGCCGTCCTCGGTTTGCCTGCTCAAGATTTATTTCTTTATTTATTTTTAATAGCTTGCGGCAGGAGGGTTTTGTTTGTGGTTCTGTTTTGATGTTCAACCGTTCGCGGTGGTCTCGTCACCTCGCGACGTCGCTTCTTCCCCGCCGTGGTGGTGTGAGCTGAGCACAGGCTGGAGCTTCACACCTGAGTGCTCCTGCGAGGGCTAGTGAGAACCATGCTGTGCTCCGTTATTCCTTGAAGTAGCATCTTCTCCCACACGTAAGTGTCAGGTGTGACTCAGGCGACATGTATCGTTGAGAGAAGAAAGATGCTCGGTGTGGAAGGACTGCTTAGACATTGTGTATGGCTAGGAATCGTGAATGAGCGCGTGAAAGTAGTGACATGAATTTTTTCCAGCTCTTCAGACTAGGACTGAGACGTAGGTCCTGTGAAACACCAGTTTACCTGCAGTTAGTTGTTAAACTGGTTGATGTTGATGTCAGCCAGCGGTAAATCAACTGAAAATTGCCCTGGAAGAGACTTGAACTGCTTTAACAAAGTCTTTTTTTTTTTTTTTCTTTATTGCAGACAGGTACAGTTTCTCTATACATAAAAGATTCCCTTCTATATTTAGACTGAGGAAAGCATTTTATTGTCTGTTCAATTGTATTAGATATTAAGATGCTGCAGCATTCAGCCGTGGGGCTACAGCAGTGCACGTGTGCCACAATGTGTAGTACTGGTGGTAACAGGAGTAGGGATTATAGTGGACCTTGGCTAAAAGTTGGGTTTTGTTATCATATCAAATGCTGGCAAACAGTGCAAAAGTGCAACTAGGAGAGTCCAGTTTTAAAGTTAATTGTGTTTTTATAGCTGGTGTAACTGTTCTTCAGACTGGGACACCCGTATTGTAGTTGCATGGTATTCTTAGCATGGTTTTAAACTTTCCATGTATTTATATATGGGGAAGATTATTCAATCTTTTCAGTATAAAAGATGAAAATAAGCATGTGTATGTATGTATGCGTGCGCACGCAGTCATGTTCAGAAGCTTTCCTTGACTTTTTCTACTCTTAAATTGTGTGGTTTATTTATTTGGAGAATCATGTCGTGGTTGTAAGCTAGAAATTACCAAATTTGAAGCCAAACTTACAAGTAGTATCAGGAAAAATGTGTTCTTTAATATTTGGGAAATTCAATATTTTTTTACCTGAAACTCAAACCACAAGACTGTCGTTCATGAGAATTTCTGTTCAGATAGTGTGTTCTTTTGAAGTATCTCATTTTAGAATAATGGACTCTTTTTAGTAAATGCATTATGTGTAACTGTACATAATGCTTACAAGAGGAATAAAGAGCCTATTCTTTAATTTTGGGTTTTTTCCCCCTTCTTATATATATTAGAGGCTTTCTGGAAGCTGGAAATAACACCAGCAACTGTTGCACCTTGTTTATCCTGCAGATCCTGTCAATTTTCTGCTTCCTGTTCCAGAGCCACAGGCTGTTTCTGTGTAAACTTGGCGACCTCGTGTCTCTGAGCCGATAGCGAGGAATCCCAGGGTGCTACGCTTGCCACGGTTTCGTCTTTGCATAACCTCTACTTACTGATGGTTCAGGATATGAACATGACTTGTCATGCTGAAGTAAATCATTTAGCTATAGAAATTACTAGTGTAAATGTAAAACTGATAGCTTTTTTTGGTCCATTAACGTGAAATAGAAACTCTAGCCTTTAGGAAGAGAAGATGGTAGCTTAAGAACGTGGGGCAAAGTGGCCTTTAAAGCTTAAAGCAGCCCTTAAATTTACTGGGCTTCTTGTCTTCTGCTGTCTGAGGCCAGCATGCTCAGACAGCTTATGCAGTTAGGGTTTCATTATCTAATCCATCTCTGATCAGGCTGGATAAATGGTGTTTGACCAATGCTGATCTTGTTAGGAGAGTGGTGTAAAGCTGCTTGAGTTGGGATTGGGACAAATCGGATCACGGCCGCTATCCGCTTCGGAGACATATTTCAGTTAATCGCAGTGTGGGAGGAGAAGGTCCAGCAGAAACTGCTGCTTTTTATCTCCTTCTAGTCCATAAGTGGCAGAAATCAAATGCCACCGGCCAGGAATGTCTCCTGGAAGTATTTGGATATGTTTGTAAGCTTTGGAAGTCAAGAGCCCCAAAGGTACTGCTGTTTTTTAACTGTATAAATACTAGCTGGGAACTAGCTTTCTCTCTGCTGGCTTGGATGGGTTGAATAATTTGGATCAGCTTGCTTATCCCAGTAAAAATAGTCCCTAACAGAGAGGAGACAAAAAAAAAATTAGTAAGTTATATTGGCTTAAGTGACTTGTGAAACTGCACCAAAATGCAGTTGTTGATGCAGCTGTATTTGCTGCTTTTATGGAGAGGTTAACTGCTGCACAGATGGAAGAGAAAGTACCCTCACAATAATCTCATCTTTTATGACATGAGGAGTGGAGGAGTGAGAAATATTGTGGATAGCTGGGAAGCATCCCTTGTCTCTCTGGAGCTGCAGACTAGGGTATAATTCCAAGGTTCTCTGTTGGTCTTCCCCATCAAGGTGCTAATGGTATACCAACTAGCTTACACTGCTGAAGAAAGCTATTGAACTATCTTCTGGTTGCTTTGTGTGGGGTTGAGTGAGTTAATCAATTCCTTATTTGGTTCCCAAGCTGAATGTTGATTTAACTTTTTATGGGGTCCAGGCTGGTTAGTGAATTAAAACTGTACCTAGGGGTGATATGTGGTTTAAATTAGATGTGAGGATTGAACAGAGCTGATCCTTGTTCCTTTGTGTGCCTAGTGTCCCTGAGCATTTGAGGACATTACTCTTCTTCACCCGTAAGCGTGGCTGACTAGCCAGGGAAGACAGTTAATGCAACTGTGGTGGATGCCTTATCCAGGCCACGTAAACTTGTAGTGGCAGCGATGAGTGCTGACTTTGTGTTGTCATTCAGGCATGCCTGCATAGGGTTCACAAAGATGACTAGTGCTGTTGAGCTCAGTCCCCTGTGACTGAATAATGACGTTATAAACAATAAGTCTTTGCTCTGCAAGAAGGTCCGTGGTTTCTCTTCCTGCTGCAAGCCAGGAGATGGTCTGTAACACCCTCTACTAGCTGGACTCCTTCCAGATCAGAAACTGGAAACCTTGAACGACAGTGTGCAACAGAAAGGGAAGAGCGGGGATTTTGCTGGTGCTTCATGACAACCAGTGTCCCTGTTCAAACCATGGCCTGTTTGTGGTGCTTCAGATGAGGGCAAGAAATCAATTGCTGATAATTTCCAAAGACAGGTTTAAGTTTTACCGGTAAGAGGGCTGACTCTGGGACTATAATTGGGAAGGGGCCAGTGAATAACAACCTTTGTGCTGTGGGGAACCCAATGGAAGTCTGTATTTTTAAATCTTATATAAGAGAACATCTAGTTCCAGTAAATCATGAAAAAGCTGTGTATTCAGGTTAGCTTTTTCCTTCCTTTTATTATTCATGGCATGTCCTTCATTGTAAAGAGATTGAGGCTAATACAGGGGATACAACATATTCTAGAAAAGAAACTAAGTTCCGTTATTTGGAAGGTGACCCTTGTCTTGCATCCTGGATGAGGTTTCCTGGGATGCTGTTTAGACAGATTATTGCTGATGTGATGGGACATAATGAATCATCTTTAAGTTTGTTGTTATTTCTCTGTTTGCTTTTGTGCTTTGTTTGGTTTTGTTTTTTTTTAAATATTTGAGTGTTATGAGTTAGATCTAGCACAGTCTGGGAAGACTTAGACAATCTCCAGTTCAAGGAAACTTTGGCAAACAGACTGAAAGTTGGGATTTTAGAGGTGTTGAGAGCACTTTAATGTTGGCTCCTTTCTTGCCATATTCAGGAAAACGGAAAGCCCAAGTAAAGTGTTCCAGATGGTTTCATACTCCTAGGCTGTGTCGATATTTCTCATTGGGTTTCAGAGGTTTGTGTTTAAAGGTAATGGCCACTGTTGCGAGGGTGGAAGCTGAACGGAGGTCTGACTCTGCTGGAGACTGTCTCCTTCTATGTTTGTGTACTAGCTGTAGACATATGGCTCTCTTTATTTTTCCTTTTCAGAATTGCCATTTAGAAACATGAGCACGCTGGCATTTTGCAGAAAGCCCGGGCTGTCCCTTGCATTTTGAAGAAGTTGCCCACCTAGCTGAGTTCAGAGCAGCGCGCGGCTCTCACAGGCACGTCCTGTGAAACACCCTCTGTCGGCCTTTGTTCCCAATGACCTAGCAGGCAGGGCTTTCACCTTGCCCTTTTGCATCAGGGGTTCACACCTCTGTTTCCGAGACTCTCAGGGAAGTGCTTGTCACTGAAGGTTAGCAGCTATGTTGCTGAGCTTTGTGTTTTATTGTGGCTGCACTGAGAGCTTTCGGTGGCTCTGCTGTAGTGAGGTTGGTGGCAGTAGGAATACCAGAACACAGGAAAGGCAAAGGAGACATCAGTAAAATAAAACACCATAAAAAAATTCAACTGCTTCATTTGCAGTAGTAGTAGGGAAACCAAACAAGTCCAGGCAGGCATGAGCTGGATTGTGTGTGTGGTCCATGCCCTTGTGGAGACTCCTGCTGAAGGACATAGCCCTGCAAGCTTGGAAGAATGAAGCCTGCCACTAGGAGCCTTTGGTTTGCTGCACAAGAACCTCTGGCCCTTTGGAAAACGTTGGGGGTCACATCAGTTGATGATGTTATAAAGCCTGTCTGTCTGTGCTGCTTTGTCTAGTTTTGTGAGGCAAACCTTAGTTTTCATGCGAAGCAGAAGAGGAGGGCAGGTGTTTTGGTCAGCTGGAAACTTCTTATTTAATTTGCCCATCTCTGATATTACTTGACCATCTGTGTGTGTGTGCGTTTGAAATGAGGTGGCTGAGGGATCAGAGGAACATCCAGAAGCAAAGTGAGAGAAGCAATTAGAAGTAACGAGTTCCAGTTCATTGAAGCATGCTGTTGATCTACATTTTACAGTGGTATTGAGTGGATGCTGGAGTGTAGCTGTCATGAGATAGTCCTGATGTTTAGGGATTAGAGCTGCTTCAGTGCATTTTGGGCCTTAACTCCCTTTGCTCTCCAGTAAATTTAATTTTGCTAGCCATCTTTTCTAAATGCAGGAAAAGACTAGTTTGTAAGATGTGTATGTATTTTCCCCAGCATGCTTCCCCCTCCCTCTGCTTCACTTTCCTGAGTGCACTTCCTTTATTTCCAGGTTGAATTTGAGATGTTTGTAAGAGCCAAACCCAACAACGTACGAGGCTGTACAAAACAGTCCTCAGGAGGCTTGGACCATGCCACTGTCCTGATCTGCAGTGCTCCTTGTCTGGGCTCTGCCAAGCTGTCCTGCTGAACTGCGCCAGGGCATCTCTCCTGCAGGGAAGCTTTGCTGTCTGCGAGGCTTCACTGAGAAGTGCCCATTGTAGATTGAAGTTACTAACCTGTGTTCTTTGTTACAGAGGATTTCCAAGGTGTTTGGGAAGAGCCTTGTCAACCATTCCAGTCTTTCTGTTGTGAGGCTTGCCATGTGTACATAATGGCATCTATCAAAATCCCTCCTAGCAGCTCTCTTGCTGGACTGAAGGAAATGGGATGCTATCTCCTTGGCAATGATATGATGTATTTAAGTAGCTTCAAAGTAGGAAAGGTTGTGTATAAAAGCCTCCTTGCTCAATGAGGGGCAACAGCTGAACTTGAGCTGGATCCAGTGTCTGTTTGGGCAGAGCAGGAAACTTTGGCAGTTTCTGCTGGCTCAGTTGGTGCAGCACTGATGTTCAATCAGCTAAACAGTTGCCACCTCCTAACCCTTGGAGTCTGGGTAGAGCACGTTTGTGATTCATACCAATTAGAAAAGGGGTCATGAGATCTTTCGCTTGCATCTCTTGGATAGGACAGCAGGGTTCAGCCTGGCGTGCTTTTGAAGTTGCTGTATGTTCCCATTGATTGTGGTATTTGTGTTCATCTAGGAGAGGTCATTGTGCAGGAATATTGGATGCTTGCTTCAGAGATTGAGGGCTAGAAGCAGTTGTTGCTTTTTCTGTGCAACTTTCTTGGGTTTTGTCTGCTCACAGTTGCCTCAGCAATAATGCAAGTATTAGCGTAGCAATGGGAAAGAATCTGTACCTTTAAGGGAGGAAAAACCCCTGAACGTGTTAGCACTTTCTACCCTCTGGCTGTACATAGCTAGATTTCCTTTAATAGAGAGGCTAAATAAGCAACCTTATGTGGCATTAATGTGTGTTGCAAATATCAAAATATTCTCCCCAGAGGCCTTTGAGGCCCTGGGATCTGGATCCAGCTCAGGTTTCTTCAAGGGACAGGGTGTGCTCTTTTAGCTGAGGCTTTCTGCACAGCTTTTCCCCTGCTATTTCTGTCAGAGATTCTTGCAGACACTTGGGGTGGTTGTCACCGTTGGGGGCGATGCCTGGGAAGAAAATCCCACCAAGGCGTCACTTAAAAGCCTTGATTTAGTGCTGCGTGGGCTGAGGAGAGCCTGTAGCTGGGATCCTAGGCCTGCAATTTGCTGCTTGTGGTTGCCATTCCCTTACCCGGAGAAGGGAGGGAAGGTGGCCTTTCCTCCAGCCTGTTTGCCCCCCTTGGGTGGGCGAGGCATGAGAATGTTGGGCTCTGCCCTGCCGCAGGGCTGGGTGCCTTCTCCCTGGGGCCACTGCTCTACAGGCGGCATTGCCAAGCGTGATTCTTGGAGCAGTCCCTGTGAGATAGTGCTTCTGAGCCATCTTTACACGGCTGTTTGGCTTTATGCTGTTCTGTGGCTTTGCTTGCTTTTTGTGGAAAGAAGAAATGAGGAGGTATGTCTGCATTAAAGGGCTCCTCTGCTACCCTTCATACTCTTCTGTCCTGGAAAAGTCTATCAGAGGCCTCTTTCCTGTCCTTGTTTCATTAAAAAGCCCTGTGTAGCCTTGGAGCAAAGCTGAACCAGGATGGATTGCATCTTATAGGTGCTTCTCCTTGCCTGTAGGCAACTGTTCTTCTCAAAGTTCAGCTTTAGGACGATCTGGGGTGGCTCCTGGGATTGAAAACTGCTTCCTCTAAGTGAAGCTGCTTCTAGTCCCAAGAGTGGGATGAGCCTCACAGCCTGGAGAGATCCAAAAGGTTTGTTCAGGGAAGGAAACCTAGGCTGTGGTGTTGATGCAGCAGATTAAACTGTGGGAATGGGGTAGGACCTGGTAGTGTGATATGGGCAGATGTCCTGGGGCTAGTGGGATGTACAAGAGTGGGAAGCAGGAGTTTGTGTGATGTCAGCCTCAGGAAAGATCTGAATTGTGAAGGAAACTGAGGCAGTGAAGTGTACACATGCTGTTTGCCAAGATCTGAATGTCTCTTGGGCAGGCTGCAGAAGAGATCAATTGACTTCTGGATTGAGAGCAGCCCTGAAGAGCAGGATTTGTGGGGTGTTGGTGGATGAGAAGATGAACATGAACTGGCAGTGTGTGCTTGCAGCCCAGAAAGCAACCCTATCCTGGGATGCATCCAAAGAAATGTGACCAGCTGGCTGAGGGACGTCACTCTTGTGAGACCTCACCTGGAGGGCTGTGTTCGATTCTGGAGTTGTTGGTATAGGAAGGATGTGGATCTCTTACAGTGGGTTCAGAGGAGGGCCATGAAGATAAGAGGGCTGGAGCACCTCCCATATGAGGACAGACTGAAGAGAAGGTTCCAGGGAGACGTTTTAGCAGCCTTCCAGTACTTAAAGGGGGCCTACAGGAAAGGTGGAGAGGAACTCTTTGTCAGGGAGTGTAGCGATAGGACAAGGCGTAACTGAAAGAAAGCTGAAAAGGGGAGATTTAGATTACATATTGTGATGAAAATTTTTACTATGGGGGTGTTGAGGCATTGGAACAGGTTTCCTATAGAAGTTGTGGGTGCCCAGTGCCTAGAGATATTCAGGGCGAGGTTGGATGAAGCTTTGAGCAACCTGATTGAGTGGGAGGCGCCCCTGCCCATGACAGGGGAGTTGGAACTGGATGATCTTTAAGGTCACTTCCAACCCAAACCGTTCTATGATTCTGAAGCTCCTACTTGCCCTGTTATTTGTTTTGTTCAGGAGTGGACATAGAAGTGTGTGAAAATACAGAATGTGCTCAATGCCTCAGCTTTAGGAAGCCCAGTGTTACACTATGGCAGTGCTGTGGGAATTGGTGTTTGTCCTGGATGGTTTGAAGCTGCTGAATGCTGTCTCTCCAATGCAAAGGGGTGAGGAAACAGAGAAATGTACCAGAGTGAGAGGCATTGCTGCAGCGGGCTCTGACCAGGGGAGATTTAATACATGGTGCATCCAGCTTGGCAAGGGTCAGAGATTGTACTCGGCAAGTGCCCAGCAGGAGGACGTGACAAGAAGGCAGCATGTGAGGTCTTAATTATGTAGTTGTACATTTTATGTTTTTAGAGATGACTTCATCTCCATAAGTGCATCAAATATATAACATACACTGAGACGCTATTAAATCCAGTGGGAGTTTTGTTATCGGTTAAAATGGGAGTGAGGTCAGACTTTGGACTGAGAGCTATTCAGTAATTCATTTCTTCCTTTTCATCTGATGTGTGACCCCAAATCGAATTTACTGCAGATAATCTGAACCTTGCGGTGAATACAGAACTATTAATTTCTAATGGTCTCTTCTACAGTACTCACCACTGTACTATGGGTGCTTCACAGATACTAATAGTCTTATTTTTGCAGTTTTCCTGAGAGGTAGGAAAGGTATATTAGCTCTCTTTGTAGAAATTGGAAATTGAGGTACTGTAAACAAGGCTAGTTTTGCAAAAATCCCATTGACACTTGCAACCTGATTTATTTTTTATTGCAGGTGGCGGGGTTTTGGTAATGTCTAACTCCTTAATCTACAGCTCTCTACAACTTCTACTGTGTGTATGAATACCTGCCACTTCCACAGCCTCATCCTGAAATACTGTCATGTTGGGCAAATGTAAAGTGATGTCTTAATCTTAAAAATAAAGTAGAAATGCTTGAATTAAGTAACTTGGTCATCATCGTGGTGAAGCTGTACTTGGAAGATGAGGTTTGAAATCTAACTTCTATAATAGAAGGAATATTGCTTGTCTTTAACTGCAAACCCCCACATGTTGTGATTTTTGCAACTGGTTTTCCTGCTCAGAATGCAGCACTTCCTAGGCTTGAATGAAATAGGGGTCAGGAAAAAATAGCACATAAACCTTATTTGTTGTAACATCCCTGCACATTAGGAAACAGAGTGGAAGGGGCATGGGTAGCTGTAACTGGTGTTTTTTAATCCACAGCCCTTGACTTCTGCAATTGAAATGCTGTTTTAGGAGAGAATGTAGCTATCTTGCCTTTTGTATTAAAAGTGTATTTCGGTCTGTTGGTGAGCAGAAAGCTACTGTGTGGACAGGAAAAGCAGGAACCGTCTTCCGATCCGCTCAGCTGCGTGGGAGGCTGGAAACTCTCCCCCTTCATGGGGACACGAGCCTCAGTGTAAGCAACTATGGGGTTAGTGGGGAGAAGAGGGACCAAATTGGGGAGGCTTTGTGACATATTTGGGCTGCAAACGGTCCTGCTACTTGGGATTCAGGTATCTTGAGTGAAAAGTACTTGAGTAATTGTGGGCTTTTTATCTTCCTTTTTCTTGTTCAATAATGTATCCCTGATGCATCCCATTACTGCTTGCTTTTTATTGCTTCTGCATGGGTGTTCAGTTCTGTTCTGCAGTTAGCTGAGTGCAGTGCTGAGAAAAAAGAGGACCAGAAATGTCCTGTGTGGCTGGGGCTCCATCATCTGCAGAGCGCCCTGGAGAACAAGAGCAGGATTTTGAGCTGCATGCTCTATCTGGTTGCCAGAATTGTCATACTACAACACAGGAAGTAGTATAAAGCTGTAGGAGGGGAGAAAATACCCATCCCACTGCTTTTTCCCAAGAGGAGATAAAGACCAATCTGGCAATGCCTTCTTTGTGCCTCAGTGTGTGTCCTAGGAATTCTTATTTCCTTGAAGTGAGGGGAGGAGATGAGGCTGGAGGCCTCTGCAGTGCTTATGCAAATCCAGACCTGGCATCTGCCTATGTCACCAGCTGGATCTAACAGCTTCTTTTCTATATGACCTTTATACCTAAGTACTTCTTGGAAAATTCTGACTTCCTGGGCTAGTTAGACTTTCCCAAGAGTGGTGGTCTACATGCCAAGTACCTCATGCTGTAAGAGCTGGGCTATAAGTCACAAACAGTGAAGGAAAGGCCATTGTTTGCTGGGGTGGGATGGCTTCAGCAGGAGGTGACAGCGGCATTTGTGAACAGCACTGTCTCTGATGGTTAAATGTCAGCCATGGGCTCAAGAAAGTCTCACAGAAGAGATGGGGAAGGAAAAGGAAAATGGACCAACTGTGGATATTGATTTTTGAATAAAGAGGGTTACAGTGGGACTTTACTCTTTGAAATGTTTCTGTCTCTCCATTCCTTCTTCTAGTGCCCACCTGTAACCTCTGAGTTTGTCTTGTGTAAGAACTGGACTGTTGTGATGGACTTGGATGTAGTTGAATAAGACTGAGACTTACATTTGTCTGACCAGTTATCTGATATATGTGCCTGTATACATCTCTGTGTGTGACTATGCCAGGAAATTGAAATTATGATTATAATTAGGTCTGGGTTTGTGTGTTCCT
Source organism: Piaya cayana (assembly GCA_013389865.1). Lineage (NCBI taxonomy): Eukaryota > Metazoa > Chordata > Aves > Cuculiformes > Coccyzidae > Piaya > Piaya cayana. The sequence goes on along the minus strand of WAAB01011769.1, from coordinate 207,893 downwards.
CTGCCCACTGAATTGTATCCTTCCAGAAAAGACTTGCTGCGTCTCACCATCTTGCCTGATCTCTTCTGTCTCCTTTCAAGAGGGGTATCATGTGGTCAGTGCCAAATATTGCAGATTCAAAAAACCCCACTTTTCTCTGTCAATAAATTACAAATTAACACCACTAAGAATTTTTGATGCTTCATGTTCTGTTCTAAAACCTCTCTCTGTGTGGCTGAGAACATATCTGAGTGTATTTTTCTAAGCCAAGTTGTGACCAATGTATAGGTTCTCCTGGGGATGGGTGTTTCCCATGGGGAAGGTGTTGACTAGAATAGATGACGGTGCTGTGGGACTTTTTTTGTGTGTGTTTTCCTCTTATTATTCAATGCTTAAAGTAGTGAGTAAGGATTTCTTCTCTGCTGGTCAGCGAGCTTTTATTTTGAGTGGTATCAGGTATCTGTCACTGCTTTGGATGCCAGCAGGAGCATTTCCATGCCATGACTCCTTTAAAGACTAGGAATTTTTGATGAGTGATTACACTTAACTCTAGGCTGTTAGTTGATGGATGTAGATGGAGCATGTCCATATTGCTTGGAAAGGTTTCCTTAAATAGGCATGACCTTTACAGTGAAAACAGGAAGGTATTTTTTGTGTTCTTGGGTTTTTTATTTTTTTGAGCTTGGCGTTTGTTTTGTTTTTGGAACCCGTGATTACTACAGACATTTACCATAGAAGTAGCTTACGGACCTGGTAGTTTCATGGGGCAGGGTTTGGCAGCACTCTTGGTGACTGATAGGGAGACTGACTTGCTTTGCAGTGAAGCATTTGTTCATCCTCTCTGTAATTGTTCCATGCTTTCTATACCAGTCACTCTTTTTCACGTTCCAAGATTTGGTTCTCTTTCCTTATCATGCTGAACATCTATAACATACCTATGTATAAGATGAGCTGGTCTGTATTTTAACATGTAGATGAAGAATGGATAGCACTTGACTGTGTCTGGCTCATCTTATGATTAAAATATTCCTGTTTCTGTTGAGTTCTAGGATTTATTGGTCTGGGTGTTACAGACAAATCAGTCTACCCAAAGTAGTGCCTGTCCCTGACTGACAATAGGATGTGTTTCCAGAATAGGATTTTAGAATCATAGAATCATTAAGGTTGGAAAAGACCTCTAAGATCATTGAGTCCAACTGTCAGCCCAGTGCCATCATGCCTACTAAACTGTGTTCCAAAATGCCATGTCTATGCATATTTTTTGAACACCTCCAGGGATGGAGACTCCACCGTTTCCCTGTGCAACCCGTTCCAATGCTTCGCCACTGTTTCAGTAAAGGAATTTTTTCCCAGTATTCAATCTAAACCTCCCTTGGTGCAACATGAGGCCATTTCCTCTTGTCCTGTCACTTGTTACTTGGGAGAAGAGGCAAATGCCTGCATCACTACAACCTCCTTTTAGGTAGTAGTAGAGAGTGATGAGGTGTTTCCCTCAGCCTCCTCTTCTCTTGACTAAACAGCTTCGGTTCCCTCAGATGCTTCTCATGGGATTTGTTCTCCAGACCCTTCACCAACTTTGTTGCCCTCCTCTGGATGTGCTGCAGCACCTCGGTGTCATTTTAGTGAAAGTCCCAAAACTGAACACGGTATTTGAGGTGTGGACTCGCTAATGCTGAGTACAGGGGCAGAATCACTTCCTTTCTGATCCAAGCCAGGACGCTGTTGGCCTTCTTGGCCACATGGGCCACTGCTGGCTCGTGTTCAGATGGCTGTTAACAAGCCCCCCAGATCCTTTGCCACTGGGCAACTTTCCAGCCACTCTTCCCCAGGCCTGTAGTGTTGCATGGGGTTGATGTGACTGAAGTGCAGAATCTGGCACTTGGCCTTGTTAAACCTCATACAGTTGACCTCTGCCCATTGATGCAGCCTGTCTGGGTCCCTGTGCAGAGCCTTCCTGCCCTCAAGCATATTGGCACTCCCACCCAATTTGTTGTTATTTGCAAATTTACTGAGGGAGCACTTAATCTGCTCATCCAGATCATTGATAAAGATATTAAACAAAACTGGCCCCAAAACATAGCCCTTGGGAGCACCACTTGTGACTGGCTTCCAGTTGGATTTAGCCCCATTCACCACGACTCTCTGGGTTCAACCATTTTAAAGATACCCCCTAAATCTCTGGTCCTTTTGGGCAGGAGTAAACATGTGGCCTTGTTTCCCTTCTGTGGGCGAATTCCTACCACTGTAAGTCTTTTTCTGCCTCTGATTTCCTGGGTGGGATTTTGATGATAAATACAGTCACACTAAGTAGTGCAGAGCTTCTTAACAGGTCACTTCTCAACTTTGGTTCCTGGACAAGTGTTTTTGTCTTGTACAGATTTTCCTGGGATGCAGAGGCTGTTGAATGGCTACTTTCACTCTCCAAATGATCTGCTTATCTACAGGTGGTTACTGCATAGTGCTCGTTGTGGAGGCAACTATCACCATGAAGCTACTAAAGAAAAAAATTACAATAAATTTTGTACAGGCTGCTTTCAAACAGATGCAATGTGGAAATAAGATTGCAGTGGGAAGGGAGAGCAGGATATGGTACTGCTCATCTCCCAAAGGCTGCTCAGTTCCAACGGGGCCAGGGCAGGTGGTTCTGCCTTCCTTGGTGACTCAAGGGAGCATTTCTCCTCTGGCTACTGTTATAATAAATTAGCCATGGGTTGGAGTTGCTGGAAGTGTATCTTGTCAAATGCTAATTTAGCATGTTATGCATGAAGCTAATTGGTTGGGTAGGAAAAATGATGTGCCTGTAGGAAACTTCCTTCTTATGTGGAAAAGCCTCAATAGTAAAAATGTAGTAAGATGTCCAGTAGGAAAATTTCTTCTTCCTTGTATGGTTAGTAGTAATAACCAAAAGCAAATTATACAGTGCTGTGTTCACAGCCCTCTGATAGTATTGTCATGGCTTCTGCTTCTGTTTACAGATTTCCTACATAGCTGAATTAAATTAACACGACTGGTCAATTCACTGCTGCTGTATTTAACCCCTGGGCAGCGACGTATCTGGCAAGGATGGAGCATCATTTTCACATGCTGTTTGGAAAGGGAGAATGTACAGCAAAATGTAGTAGTGTTATTGCTTGGGGGAGAGGTTCACAGTCACAGCTCAGATGTCAGATAAAGGGAATAGCGAAGGTTCCCAGAAGTATTTTCCTCCAATACTTCTAGTGTGGCTCAGGCACTTGAGTGAGATAGGTAGTGTGAGGGGGTTTTCTTTGTCATGTATGGGCTAGCCAGAGACTGATGTATCCACAGAGTTTGTTCAAGGCAGATAGCATTACAGGAATCAAAACAGATCCCTTGGTTCCTGTTCATAGGTTTAATCCTTTGTTTTTAGCAGTTAAATATCCCTCTATTCTTTAGCCTAGCATGGATTTGAGCCCTTCTTAAATCCTAATGCATGTAATTGTGTAGCATTCATGTTGGGAAGAAAAGCATTGTGTGAGATAATGCACAGAGGAATGAAACAACACCACATCACCTGTAGAGGATCGGAAGTCTCAGGGCACTGGGTTCGGTGGACCATCCTTCCTCACAGTTTAAAATAGGTGGCCTCCTCGCTTAATTGCTTCCCATTCCACCTAAGGATAGTCCTTAGAGGGTGTTGGGATGCATGGTGAGCTGTACGCTCTTGCCATTTTGTGCTACATCAGCTTTCTGTGTTAACAGAGGGTGCGCTGTGTAGCGTTCTAACATATATCATCTTTCCCTAGCACCAAAATTAACTTAAAATTAAATACACAGACATCCTGCATCCTGTTGTTGATGTTTCTCATTTTCTTCAGGCTTGAGCAAAATACATGATGTGGTGGAAAAGAGTCTGTGTAGCTTGTGAGACTGGGATGATGCTGTGTGCTTAGCTTTGCAACTGATTTGGAAATCTGGGCTTCCCTGTGCCACACTTGCTTTTCTCGTCTGTTTGCTTCAAGTCTTTATGTGGAGTTTACAGATATTGGTGCAGTTTGCACAGCAAAAAGTGTCCCTTTCTAGCAACTGCTGAACGTATGACAAACAGCTCATGAAGCCAAACCTTCAAAATGCTGTTGAGAAAAAAACAGTAGTATTAAATTTGTGCTTTGCAAAAGTTGTATACCAGTACTACTGGGTTAAGCAATGTCAGGCCACCTGGTATAGCTTGGTCTAATTGATAATGCCCCTTTGCTCTGGGATTTTGTCCATGGGGTATCTACAGCTGGCACAGCCCCTGTGTAGTGTTGGTGTGCGTGATATGAAACCTTGCTAAGCTGATCCAATGGTAAACAGCTGTCAAAAGGAATGATCCTTTCTCTCTGCTCTCCATTTGGCTCCATGTTTCTTTTTTCTGATCTCATAGAAGATGACTAATGCCAAAGAGAAGGGGTTTATCACTAAATCCAGCTCACTCCACTATGGTGAATGTTGAGGCTGTCTACCTGCTAGGTCATGTTTAAAAAGAAAGGATAACTTATGAACCCACAGCGTTTGGGAAAGAGTGTAGCAGGATCCCGCTAGGTGTTAATAGAATTATAGAATGGTTCGAGTTGGAAGGAATCTCAAAGATCATCCAGTTCCAACCCCATTGACACAGGCAAGAACACCTTCTGCTAGACCAGGTTGCTTGAAGCCTCATCCAACCTGGCCTTAAGCTACTTCCAGGGATGAGGCATCCTCAGCTTCCCTGGCCAGCCTGTTCCAGTGCTTCAGCACCCTCACAGTAAGAAGTTTCTTCGTAATGTCTAATGTAAATCTGCCCTCTTTCAGCTTAAAACCATTCCACCTTGTTCTATCCCTGCACTCCCTGATGAAGAGCCTTTTCCCAGTGTTGGAGTGTGTTTATCCTTCATGTACAAGTTTACTCTGTGTTCAGCAACTACAACTTCCATAGTAGATGAAACTGATCTGCAGATTAGCCTGGGGTACTGCAGGTCTGACCTCTGCACTGTGGTGCAGGGAACAAGGGACACAAGGCACCAGCCGCTCCCTGAGCAGTCGGGATGTTCTGGGGGGCTGTGGCATGCTGGAAGGATGAAGGTGTCAGGAGGATCCTGCCTATGGGTGCAGTTTGGAGTATGGGAGATTCTTGTAGCTGAGACCGTGACAGGTAACCCCAGATGTTGAGGGGCTAAAGTAAAATAGTGAATCAGCAGGATTTTTCCATTTCTACCTGTGACAATGATGGCAAAACTTTTCTCCTTAAAAACCAAGACCAGTGTCTTTGGTTTTGTTTTTTTTTTTAAACCAGTAACTGCATGTTGACTTCCTGGAGGCAGGGACGCATAGGGCATGACCTGAGAGGAGGCTCTGGTACTGTTGTAGAAAGAAAAGCTTTTTGTTGAAGAAGCTGGATTGCCTCTGCTGTCCCTTTGAGAGGGAAGGTGGTATCGAGCGCTTGCTGTGCCAGTCTCTCCAGTGCAGAGAGCAGCAGTGTATACATTGACATGTCATGCTGTTTCCACAATGTGGCTGCACGTCACTTCTGTCACCTGGGCAGAAGCCATAGCTGTCACAAGGAGAGCCCTTTGCTTATTTAGTACCACCACACCGTTGTCCACCTCTCTCATGCTCACACTGCTTTAGGAGTAAGTAGTTGTCCTCTCCTCCTACAGAGGAGGGAGATAAATGTTTGTCTGTGGTTTCTCCCTTTAACTGTATTTTCAACTCTGTGTTGGTAGCTGATGGCAGGCCCTCCTTCCCCTCGGCACGCATCAGCACCGTGCTTGTGTGCCGGCACGCGTGTGCTGCCCTTGAAAACAGACCAAACTTATTAAAATCATTGCTTGTTGCCACGGCAACTGTTGTCGCTGTGGGCTAATAGGAAAGGCAATTACTGCTGCATGCTGGGGTGCGTACGGGGAGGGTGTGGGCGGCAGGGGACAGGCGGCTGCGTGCTGATGAGCTGTGTGACTGATAGATCGACTGTCACAGTGAGCAAGCAGCAGAGGAGAGAAAGGCTGGAGATGCCCTGTAATGAAATTTGGCTGAATATGCCATATTTCCCATCTCCTGGGCAGACTCGTTTAGAGATTCCCGCCCTTCCTTTGATTGTTAAGGCAAGTCAGTATTGAGATTCATGTTTGCAGCTGGGCGCAGCACTGTGCTGCTTGGTGACTCTCAGCTGGTCCAGAAACTGAAGTGAGGAGCTGGAAAACTTTATACCTGCTGAAGAAACTCCTCTGCCCCCTTTCCAGATGTTTCCTCTCTGTAAATATTCCTCCTCAGCTCTTATTTTGCCATTTCCTGTAGGTTGAAGGTCATGATATAAAATAACTCCAATTTTCTTGGAAGGAGGAGGATCAATTATGAAAAAAGAGGTCCATAATGTTTGAGGATACTTTGTTGGTTCATGTGTTCTGCTGTGTCAATAGAAGGCCAAAATATTTTGATTATTGACCTGTATCTGTGGTACCTGTGATATCCTTGTATCTCTGTGTATCTGCAGGTGTCATGTGGTCATATAGCAGTTGCTGTGTTTTTGTGCTTTTCAGAGTGAATTGAAAGCTAAAGGGAAATAGAATAGAGTTCTTAATCTTTTTTCACTGAATTTGGGCAGCGAGTGCCCAAGCAATGCCAGCACCGTTTGTGCGCAATGCAAACGTGAGAAAAACAGGGATCATCTTATAATGAGAAGCTTGTAGGGAATCAATAAATTCCTTGAAAGATTTGAAGTAGGGGGGTAGATGAGAGTTGTATGTCTGCAGCTTCTGTGAAAACACGGGGATTACAATACCTGCTTTGGCAGTGTTTGACAGAACCCTGTACACTTGAATTACAACCTTTTGTCCCCTCTGGTTTGTGCTGCATTCCTTTTCCCTAATACTAGGAAATGGCCTGAGACCTTGCTGCATAGGAGCTCTTCCAGGAGGCCCTCCCTGGCCAGCAAGAAGCACCTCATATAAGTTTCTTCTGGTTTCTGGAGTCCATCGTGGTGTCAGTGAAGTTAAAATGATGGTTGGGGTCCCCTTCTATGGTGAAACAGTCCTAGGTCTCATGGAAGAGACTGATCCAGACAAAGTGTGAAGGATAAAACTGTCCTCTTGGAGCAGGCAAAGTCGGGAGCTTGTCTGATTTTCTCTCCCTGTTTTGGTTGATCTCCTAGCAGCTGTTTCCAGCTGCCCTCTGGATCGTGCCCATTGGGATAGCAGCGGTGACTCATGCGACTGGGATGGTTTCCGCAGCCTGCAAGAGCTCGGCTTCCCAGGGAGCCACGGCACCAGGAAGGGGAAGGTTTCTGGTGCGTCTGATCCTTCAGTAAAGATTATGCTGTGCCTGTTTAATTAGAGACTGTTCTTTTCTTTACCAGTGTACTAAATATAAATTGTGAAGCTAGGCTAATACACTCCAAGTTGCAAATGTCAGGAGTCAGTAGCTTTATTTTCCTCTTGCCAAACCTGATTTGTTTTTAAGTACTGCCGCTAAATCTAATGATGGAGTAATTCCTTTTTGTTAAAAGGAATGAGAGATTTGGACTGAGAGGGACTTCATGCACTTCTATCTCTCTCATCCCACCTTTGTTTGCAAAGGAAAACCTACTGGTTTGCAGCTGTTTGTGTAGCGTGATCTGAAGTGTCAAAAGGCTTTATCTAAATATGCCAGGTGCTAAGTTTGTATTCAGCTAAAATATAGTTGTCAGTTTTATCTCTGCAGTTTTTGGTACAGATTTTTATGTTCCGAAAGTTACCTCTATTACAGCCAGCAGAGTGCTGAAAAAAAAAAATTATAAACCAATGCAGTGAAGATAAAGAAGCTGCTACTGGAGCCCAGGCTTGCAAGGATTTATTTAGGGCTTCATGTTTGGTTTGGAATTCTTTGTCTGCTGAAGACGATCTAAACCCTGGCAGGCCCTAGGGAGATCTGTAATGGGACGGACATCTGTGCTTAAAATGCCTTGCCCCTTCTGCTTGTGCAGGAAAAGGAGTAGGTAGCAAATGAGATGTTATTCCCCTGCACCCTGCCCTGGGGCTCCTACTGAGTACGGTGGACCCAGTCTACCTCCATCTGCTTAGCCTTATACACTATCCTTGCACATGGTGTTTGCTTGAGCGTGTCCATGGGCTGTAGCATGACGCTGGGAAGTACAGCTTGCTGGAACGGTGTGGTGGTCCTGCTGCTGTGTGCAGTGCTCAGCCCCAAATCAGTCACTTGGGAAGTCCTTGTGGTGAAGACTGACTGAGTGCTGTTACCAGCTGCCTTGTATGTGGTGAGGCTCTGTGTCTTGCCATCAGCTGCTGTAATCACTGGTTGTTCATGCCCTGACCAATTTGACATTGTTCTGGCTGGTGGGATAATATTTGGTGTACCTGGTCTTGGGGCATAGCTGGTTGTGTGCTGGAGGAGGAGGGGAGCACTCTCATATGCTGGAGATACTTTTGCCATGTTGTAGCATGTGCTAGAGGAGGTATGCATTAAACATGGGAGCATGCAGAATATTAAGTCGATCTGCCAGGTCTTTTCTGGGCTCCAGACTAGAGGTCTGCCAGAACAGTTTCAGCATGAGATGTGTTTTTGTGGAAAGGAGAGGGAAGAAATCTGGACATGCTTACTGCCTTTCTTGAGGTTTTCCTGTTCCTAGTGGTGGCAAGAAGAAATTGTTTTCTGGAGTGTGTCGAGTTGTAATCAATGTCTATCCTCAGTCTGGGTGGAGGAGATGGAGACTCAGTGTTTGTGTGTGCTCTTGGTCGTCAGCAGATATTACTGACTGGCACAAAGGATTTTTTCCAAAAGCGGTTTCCTCTGCTGCATGATGCAATGTTGACTCAGTAACCCTCTTGCTTTGAAGGTTAATGGTTTTCTTATCCCCAACACTTTTTTATTGTCTTCCCTTATCCCTCTTTTTTTCCTTCCAGCTTTTCCTGTTCTTGATAGACTAATCTAACCCTAGCCTTTCCTAAAGCAGAGAGGTGGTGGTGAGAGATTAGCATCTGTCCTCTTCTGCTTTAAGCTTTGGGCGCTGGGCTGATGGAGAGCACATGACCCACTGTCGGGAAGGAAAAGCCACCAGGGACACAGGGAGCTGTGTGTGAGGGGAACAAGCAGAGCTGTGTAGCACATCGGCAATCCGCTCCCGCTGGTGGCAAGGGCAGGCAGGGCTCGCTGGCTTCTGGTGGTTCATGGCGTGATTCAGCAAGCTGGTGGCTTTCCCAGGCAGCACAAGGCTTGCCCACCCGTGTGCCACTTGTTCGCTGGCTTCCAGTTTTGACCCTAAACGTAAGGGTATGGGGTGGCTGAAAGCAATGCAAGCTGGCTTCATCTTTCCTCGATGCCGTGTAAGCGAGCGGAGTGCCTGAATTATTCACTCCTCCTCGGCCTGCTGTTCCTATTGAATTCCCCGTGTTGGGGCACACTGCCAGCACCCAGTGATGAATTCATCGTTGTGCCTGCCCTGGAGGCACCCCGCACTCCGGGTGTTCGGGGGAGCAGGGTTGTTATTGGGGGATGGGGAGGGGTGTGCGATTGCCTGTGCCAGGCTTAACCTGGAGTTTTGTAGCCATAGGTCAGCGAGGCTGAGTCTTTCTGTCTGTGATGTGTGTGGGCGCTGGCCATTTCGCTGCTTAAAGGTTTGCTGGCAGGTTCGTGTGTGTTTGTCTGTCTCTGCCTTGCAGCCCTGCTGAAGTCTGCCCAGGCTCCTGAGTCCTAATCTTTTTCTACCATCTCTCCATATGTGGTATCATCTGGTATCTTATCTGTGTTTCATCTTTGTGGCATGTATTTCTCAGCAAACCACATCCTTTTGGGTTTGGGTTTTTTTTTTTGGTTTCGTTTTTTTTTTTACACACAATTTAAGGTTGTCCTCCTTTCCGCATCCTGAGTTTTCAGGGTTGATTGTGCTAAAAAGCAATTATGTTTCACATTTTCTGAGAGGAACTGTTGCCTTTATTGCCCTAATGGAAACCATTTCCCATTTGCCTATGATGTTAGTCTTACTAATCTGAGTAATGTTTTTGTTAAGCATTTAAAAGGTCTCTACTGTTCACATTATCACAACTCATAAAAGCTGTTGAAGACACATTTTATACTTTTGAAATAGGTGATCTCTTCTTTTTGCAGGAACTTTGAACGTGTGTTTTGTACTGTCTTCATTATGTGGATCCCACTTTTGCTTTGTTCCTCCACAGTTTTTTTTCTGGTCAATTACAGCAGGTGGCTGGTCCCTGGGGAAGATTCCTTTGACCAGAGTGCTCCCTGGCTCCCTGGTCCCAGTTGATGGGGTTGGATGGAGTTTCAGGTTGTCCTCCTGGCTGCACAGAGAAGCGTTTTTTTCACCTCTAATTGGATCATGTAAATCACCCCTTTCTTTGTCTTGTCCTCTTTGTCCACAATCTCCTTCTGGTGATTTTAATGAATAAATCAGCCTTCGTATTGGATTGAATTTTTCTTTAATGGTTATGTTTATACTTAAGAACCAGTGCATCTGATGAGAAAAATAGGGGTAATAATCAAAATTGTAACCAATTTCCCTCAAAAGCTGATTTCTGTAGTAAGGGTAGTATGTAAATGAGTACAGAGTGGTAAGGTTTGGTTTGGTTTGACTTTTTCTGTTTTATTTGTGGTTTGGTTTTTTTTTTTTAAAAAAAACCTGTGCTGTTACAGTCCTCGGGGATTCTAGTGTTTGATAAAGTGCTTTGAGGTCCCTAGGGTCTGACAGATGCTGGAGAAAACACAGCTTCCTTCTAGAGAGAAACCCAGCCCTTTTCATGCCAGAGCAAATGCTGAATACTGGAGGGGTTCACCTTTTTAGCGACCAGTGAGAAGATTTTTGTGATGAATGTTGGGCCCTTAGCCAAAGGCAAAGTCTTTCAGAGTTGCTGCTCATCTCCCTGGCCTCTATTTGCAGTGTGTGGTTGTGATGGAAGCCAAGGGGAAGGATGTGCCGTCCTTCTCCACTCCAACAAGAGTCTTATGCCTGGAGCAGTGGAATATGCCATTACCTCTGAAGTGATGGCTGCAATATTGCTTGCTGTAGCTTCTCTGCAGCAAGAGACAGGGGGGATTTGGAGTGATACAGTGGAGAGAGAAGCAAAACAAACCCCAGGAAAGTATAGATCATTGCTCGTGTCCATAAGCATTGACTGTTGATCGAATCAAAAAAACTAAAAGGAAGGCAGCAGAGGATAATGTTGTCCTCTGTACAGGCAGGAATGGAGAGGTGTAGTGTTCCTAGTCGACAGACGAGAGGGAAATATCTGAAACAAGCTTCCTCCTATTTCTCTTAAAGTTAAATGAGTGGAAGGGAGGCAAAAAGTTGCAAAGATGTGAAGCCTGCAGTGGTGTTCATGCAGCAACTGGGAGAGAATATCTGGGACTGCACTTCCTCATTAGAATGCAGGGCTTGCAAATGTGTTTTTGCTGTGAGCAAAGGCATTCAGTCCTCCAGAACTAAATGCAAAAGCTGATGGAGTGGGACTCAGGAGTGGCAAAGTCTGCATGTACTCAGTTGAGAAGCTAAGCCTTATTGTAATATGTGACTTCTAGGATGCAGGAGATGGCTAGAATTGCCATCACCAAAGTCTGGGTCTCTGCTTTTATACAATTTTTGTGTAGCAGAGATTTTAAGTTTTGGAGCTTCACATTTATATGTATTTTGGGTTTTAGTAATGGCAGCAGGAGAAAGAGAAAACTTGTTCTTCTTCCTTCCCTCTCTTCTCCCAGGAGATTTTTTTACTGTTTCCAGAAAGGAGCAGATTTCCATCTCCTTCTCTCATTCTCCTGGTGCGATTGAAGAGCAGTGGGAGAGAGAAGCAATCTCATTCAATCTGTGATTTGCATGTGTTTCAACCCTTCTGTCCCGAATCTGTACAGTGCCTTTCTGTGTGGCTGATAACAGCTTTCCCATGCAGCAGCAGCGGCTGTGTGAAATTGCAGCATCTTTTAATTTTTTTTTTCTTTTTCTGCAGCTGCTTTAAAGCTGCAAGTAATCCCCTAGGCACCAGTGCTATCTTTCAGTAGTCTCTGGCTGGTGCAACACTGTCTTCTTATGGGATGGGATTTGTGAGGTTGGTTTTTTCACCCGGGAGGATTACAAGCTTCATTTTGACACAAACATTTAAACACAGCAGGTGTTAGTGTTGGTGTCTCAATACTTGATTTTTTGGCACTAGAAAGATGCACTGCAAATCCAGTAACTTTCCTTGGGCTTTCTTCCTTTCTGTGTCAGTTTTAGTGCTGCAAAACCCCGCTGGTGTTGGTTGTTGCCTAGAAAGTTTAGGGTTCTGTTATATTTCAGTTGTGGTCAGATTCATATATAGATATATGTAATATATGTGCACAAATGTGCATTTTATGTACACACAACACCTTATATTCTGCAGTCATAGTTTGGGAACTTTCTTGTAAAGCATTAAGGAATGTCACTAATATAACAAGATGATGTTTGTTCTTCCCTATCCTCTTACGGAAAAGAAGCATATGCTCCTTCAAGATTATTTTTTGAAGATTTTTGTTCACTATTTTAATGTAAAAGAAAGATACTGCTACACATTTCTGCTAGAGGATGTGAAGTAAGCATGTGCCTACCACTCCTGGGAAATGCCAATTTTTGTGGTACTCCTTCACTTTGAGAATATAGAATCACAGAATAGTTTGGGTTGGAAGAGATCTTTAGAGGCCGTGCAGTGAGCAGGGACATCTTCAACTAGACCAGGTTCCTCAGAGCCCTGTTTTGTACTATGACATGTGTAAGTGTTCAATCTGAGATCTGCTTAGACTTTTCTATGGAGAACCGCAGTGTTTCAAGGAGTGAAATTGTCAGGTTATGTTTCTGTGTGATTTGGAGTTTCCTAAAAGCAGGTGGTTTTTTGTGCTGTCACTGTGGTGCCATGCTCTAGTAGTCCAGCTGAGGGGAAATGAAAGCATCAAGCATTGACACCTGGTCATACTCCAAGCAAAAGTAGCTGCTCAGCTGTTGGATGTGTGACTCTTGGACGTGTGCAGATCTTGTTATTGTGGAGGCTGTGGCTTCAGGCAGAGAAGCAGGAACATTTCTAAAATCTGGATAGCTCTGATGACTGAGAATGTGTACTTTTAGGGTGCTTAATAGTGAAGTCTGCTGTGTGCCTTGTGCTGCCATCAACATCCTCATAAGAATTGGTGTCAGCCATAACTTCTGCAGTTGATCTTGTCAAATCTTTGGCATCTCACTGTGACAGTGGCAGAGAGTGGTGCTTTTGTCTGAAAAGTAATGAAGGTCACAAACTTAAAGCACTGAAAACAGAAGGGATTTGTGTGTGTTTTTGCAAATCCACTGGGGAAGAAATATTAGCATCTGTTTTTATGGGTCTTCCCCAATTACTGATCTGAAAACTTAACTACCGAATGTGTATAGATTTAATTGATAAAAATGCCTTTTCCCTCCTCAATTCTTACAGGAGGGGAAGTTCTGTAAAGAATTAACAGAATGAGCATGATGATTTGGTTTTGAGTACTCATGGCTACTATCTATAGAGCATCTCTTTGTTCATTAAAACTCACTCAGCAGCTCCACTCTTTGGTAGAGCAGCAGCACATTTAGATGCCTGCTTCTGAGTGATGAAGAGAAGAGAGGTATGAGGCAACATCATCAAGTATCCAGTTAGGCCTTGCGGTGCTGGAGACCTTTAATCACGAAGTGTGATCAGAAATAAGACCTTCTGCTTCTGATTTCTTGGTGTTTCTTATGATCGATTCTTCAAGGGAGTAAAAACTCTGAATCTTAAAGCATTGTTAAAGATGACTGTATGAGAGTCTCTGAAATGAATGGAAATCAAGGATTGGTACTTTATAAGAAGGAGGCTTGTTGGCAAAGCTCACGTTGTTGTGGTTTCATTACTGGTTTAAGCTGATCCAAGGTTACACTTCTATTGAAAGAGGCTCTGGCCTTCTCCCTGACTCCAGGGTTGTGGTCTTATGCTTCTCCTGTACAGGTGCTATGGATTATGTGGCCCGTAGTGACCACCTTTCTTAGTGAAGCTAATCCTCCTCCTTTTTGAGGGATTAGTTTTCAGGAGGATCAGCAAGATTATCTGACTTGCCATGTTCTTCTGTGATCCCTACTGTGCATGCAAGAGATGAGGTAGGGATGCACACTTGGGTGCAGGAGGGGAAAAAAACAAGGTGATTCCCTTTGTTAGTAGTATGATTTTTGAGGCCGACTTTATCTGTCTGTAAAAACCATGAAGGTGTTTCCTTCAGGAGAATTGAATTTAATCTCTATGCTTGGGCTGAGCAGTTGTTACCAAGCATGGAGAAGGAAGGAGCAAGTAGAACTTAATTTATAGGGCTGCAACTGTCGAGAGCTTTGAATAAAAATGTTGGCTGTATTTACAAAGAAACCTTGAGAAATGAAACAAAGGCAAGTGGTACTTTGGCACAGTTTGAAGCTTTGCCTGCCCCCCTCATCTCCTGTTTGCCATGATGCCTGTGGTCTGCTCCTGTTCAGGAGATGGCAATACTGCCAGTTTCTCTGTACCTAATTTGAGATGTTTGTGTGCTCAGTGGGAGAGTGGCTCCCTTTTATGTTCCCTTCATCTGAAGCTGCCACATAGGAAGATGCACAATGCTGTAATTTCAGGACCTGAGTGTTTTTAGATCTCTTCTGCATTTCATCTGTAAGTTCAGTAAAGGAAATGTAACTTCTTAATGGAAATAAGTCCTCAGGGATTGCACGCAGAAATGGGTTTTAGACTAAATTGTAAAGGAAACAAGTTTTATGTGAATGTGCTGTGACAATGCCTTCCCACGCGTGCACACTTACAAACCAAGCAGTAATTCTGATCACATTTAAAAGTTGGTAGAATTGTAGTGCTATCACCTTCCTGAAAGCTTCATGAAAAATGTTGATGGGGTGGTGGTTGGGGCAGAGATATGGACAAGTGCTCTGTAGAGGGCAAGGTGGTTGGGACTTGTGGATTATGCATTCCACGTGGAGCAGGCGATCAGATCCATCTGGGTGCTTCCTTCTGCCAGGCAGGACCATGGCAGGGGACGTTGCGAGGGGATCTGTGGTTATAGCTGTGGGAGGATGGGGCGGGTAGCAGCCGGAGGGCAGAGGGTACAAATCTGCAAGGAACTAGTTTTGGTTAGTTCCACCACTGCTGGAGCAGCTTGTTTATTACATTGCCTTGCAGGCAGGGAAGGGAGTGGGCTTTGAGGCTTTTGTGTGGTACTGGCAGGAATGTGCAGTCTGGGGGTTTTGGGACCTCGTGGTGGGGGTGTGTGTTTGGGGGGTAGTCTTTTTCCAGTGGCTTCAGACTATCCATAAAGACAATAGGGTGGAACTGAGGCTCTGTAAGGAGGTTGTCTGCTGTTTCTGAGGTCTTCCTGGGTTGTAACTAAACGTAAAGCTGATAAAAAGAGAGAAATGCATTGCAGGTTTGTGGGATGCTGCAGGCAAGAGCTGTGTTTATCTTCTGCTTGTTCAGCTAACCCAGTTGCAGCCTCCAAAGTGCCTGGCCTGCAGCAGTCTGGGCTTTTAATACTGCAGTCACTGCAAAGATCTCTGGCACCTGCCTTGACCTTTCAGAGGCCATATTCATTCCTGTGACCTCTTGCTGTTTGATTGCAGTCTTACGTTTGTGATTCATGACGATATTTAAACATGGGATGTACAATAGTGTAAGTATGATTGAGACTGCTGGCAGTCTCTCACTTCATTTTTGCATTAATACATGAAGTTCTCGGCCCTTCTAGGTGCAATACAGGCAGCAGCATTCCTCTTATAAGCAGGGCTAGCACTCCCATCTGGGCCAAATAGAAGAATTCAGACTATTTACAGATACTTTGCTGGATAATTTTGCTCTTTGCAGTAACACAGTCTTAGAAATGCTTTCAGAGTAGCTCACCTTGCTTCTGCATGCAACTTACTGCAAATGCTTCTTTTTGGGTGGTGTTTTGTTTTGCATATTCCTCTCTTTGCAGAGCTCCTGACTTTTGGGTGTAGCCTTCCAAGCAAGAGGCAGGTCTTTATTATTTTCTCTTAATATGTAGAAACAAAGCACATACTGAAACTCCTTTCAAAACTATGCCAGAGAGGAGATGTTCCTCCTTTGATTAGTTCTCCCTTCCTACCTGTTTTAACCTCTTTCTAGCTGTCACTATTGCCTGCATGGGGATGCTTCATTCCTCCAGCACAAGTTGTTTGGTGAAGTTGGGGCATCAGCTATAGCCTGCCTGACTAGACTGCCTAAGGGTGGGTATTTCTGGTACCTTAGGCAGGATTTCTCTCTTTACGTATACTCAGTAGAGAGGTGTGACCACAGGTACTAAGCTGGCATCTTGAGGCAATTGCGTTTGGCAACAGTTAGCTCTGCAGAAGCTGTGAGGACGTTTGTATAAGGAAGGGATAAGAGGTGGATTCCAGGGAGTCCTTGGTTAATGGTGGAGAAAACTTGTTATTTTAAGATTTTTTTCTTAAGAGTTGCACTCTGGTTCTAGAGGGCCTTGGTATGTGGCCACATCTCATCCAGAATGTCTGTGACCCATAAAGAGGTGGCACTCTGCTGCAGGGGTGGGTGTAAGAAGAAAAGCAAAGATGTAGTGGAATGGCATTGTGTTGTAGCAGGAATCAGTCATGTTACTTTTCATACGTAATTGCTTAATTGGTATGTTGAAAGGTTAGCTTTGATTTTGTTTTGATATGTTTCTACATTTTTGTAGGCAAGTGTGTAGCACTTGGGTGTCTAATTAGACAAAAAACTGAAAAATACTGATGTGTGTGGGAGAGGTGAACAAAGGTAAAGGCAAGGAGGGAAGGGTAAAAGCCCTGCAGGCTTTGCTTCCTCGTGGAGATAGCAACCCTTGCTAGGGGAATACCTCTCTAATAAACTGATACATGAGGATTTATTCTGATAAAATTCAACAGTCATGACCTTTTCTTTTCTCTTTTAAAATAGTAGTGAATGGCATTTTGGAGACAGACATCCTTTTTGTCTCCAGAACATTGCTGACCACTAAGGGGCTGTCCCAGTCCTTATCGGAAGGAGCCCTTGGGGGGTTAGAAATGGCTGGATCAGTCTTTGTTGCCCTTCTGATTGGTACCTCTGAGGCATCAGGGGAGCATCACTGCGATTATGTGCTTTTTGTTGCAGTCTTTCTGTCCGCTTAACAACAGAGCTAAATCTCTTGTTATGTGTCTGGAATATTTGTCTCTGCTGGAGTAGGTTCTCTTGCATCTGTGCACTAATTTTTTGGCACAGAAATGAGTTTCCAAGGGGCTAGAGTTCAGAGTGAGCCCTAAACATACGTGGCTCCTATTTGGGGATATTTGAAGTGTGGATGGGGATATTTGAAGTGTGGATGGGGATATTTGAAGTGTGGATGGGGATATTTGAAGTGTGGATCCATGTTTTCCTGTATTGGTCTTATTAGGTCCAAGTAGTGTCCTGGATACTCCTTCACCAGTGCTTCTTCTGCAGCAGTGCGCTGCCTGGGAGACCGAGGGTTTGATCTTTCTCTTTCCCTTGTGATGCCACTTTGGGATGTCTCTTGTGAGTAGAAGGGGCTGCTGGGTGCTGAAGCTGCTCTCGCAGCACTCGAGGGGTTCTTTTCCTTGTATAGATACCCTTTTGTTCCCTGCTTTTGCAGAGAGAGGAGCTTTCCAGGAGGGGGATGAAGAGGCCAGGCTTAATGGTTTTAAGAGTGGATTTTTTTTTTTTTTGTATTTTTGGAGGGAAGGTCTGGGAGTTGTTTCTCTCTAACTATTTCCAGATGGTGCTGTTGGAACACAAAGATTTCTAGTGTGTTTGGGATGGCGGCGGCCGAGACCCCCAGCCCCCTCGGCGCTTCCTGTGCAGCTCAACAATCCTGCAGGCTTAATCAGAACCAGTTGTGGCCTCCCAGGCGCTCCTGAAGCCTGTCTTTTCTTCACCCTGTGCCCCACACCCTGTGCTTCCTCCCTCCTCCAGGCATTTTAACCCCTTGCCATTACAGCTCCTGCCCTTCAGCCAGCCTGCCTCTCTTCTCTTCTTTCTCTGGGGCCAGCAGGCTGTCTGTGCAGGCACTTGCAGTGTCCTGAGGATGAAACTGTATTTGGCTAGATTGCCCAAAAAAATTATGTCTTTGGGGAGACGGAAGCTGGTTTGTAGTGTGAACCTGGGAAAATAATTTCTGTAATAATCTAGGGCTGTGGCTTATGCAATCAGGCCAGCATGTCCACAGCACAGAAATTTTCTCCTGCACCTATTTGCCTGCAGCACTTGGTATACAGCATGATTTTTTCTGAATCATGTATGGTTGTGCCTCTCTTCTCTGCCAGTTTCCCTAAAAGCAAGGCAGGCTTAATTTTATATCACAGTCTCTTCACACCCAACCAACAAATTAGTTTCAGTCTTCTCTTCTGCAGGTAATACAACAACTATTACTTAATTCTAGAAAGTAGGAGTACTTTGCTTCCCTTTTAGCCCTTGAGAAACAACCGCTGAATATCTGTAAAATTGACCAAGAAGCTTGTGATCAACTGGATTCTCTTCTGGATATGTGGTCTGTCTTCTCCCTTGTCTTCTCTCCCATATTCTCCATCCTGTTTTCTGAGAAAGCAGAAGCAATGAAGACAAAACTCTGTAGTCCTCTTTACCTTGCAAAAGCTTCTAGCCATCGTGTTTGAACAAGCTGGATTATCATACTGTGAGCATGTTGCCCTGTAACGAGTGGCTTAGCATGAATTACATGTGAAATGCATCCTTAGCCCCATGTAACAATTACGGCATCTGAAGTTGCTCCTGGTGCTGGATTTTAAAGCCTTGCTATGAACCATGCCCTGTTGAGTAAGAGTGGAAATGAAAATTAGCTGCCATTTTAAAATGCTTCTGTCTACTATAAGAGGACAGAGATCAATATTCTGTGCTATTGACTTATGTGCATGCAGTGTCCTTGTATTTGCTGGATCATAGACGTCATGCTGTGCACCGTTGTCCCCGGGGCTTTAACTTGCACTCGATCTATTGTTGCCGGTGTGGGTCATGGACTAGCAGAGGCAGGCTGTATTTCTTTTATGCCTGGAGCAGTGTGAGGGTACTGCCATATCTAGTCCAAAAAAAAGTGTGTTTTTCACATTTAAATTACACTAAACTAATGAAATCTCATCCCTTTGAGAAGCTGAAAACATCCCTTGGCTGATCTGGAAAATGAAAAACACTGTTGGTAGAAAGCTGCTTCTGACCTCTAGAAAGCTACTTACATTATTTTTAATTTGTTTTGAAAAAAAGCATTGAGGAAGAATCTGTGTTGTTACAAGGAATCTCTGTAAAATACTTCCATTTTAGTTCTGACATTTCAGCAGTGGAAGTGCATTCTGTGTATCAAAGTCCTCCTTCTCTTTGCAAAATTAGACATCTGTATTGTAAATTCATATGGATGCTGCCAGCTTAAAACCTGAGTATGCATTTGTGAACTTGTTGCATACTAAGTTTTTTAACAGACTTGAAAGCTTAAATACCACTTTTTTGTGTGCTTTGATCAAATACATATTTGTGTGTATGCAATTCTGCAACTTCTTCTATACCAACTGATTCTTGTGCCTGTATTATATAGAGGGTTTTTGAGAACAGAAGTGCCAGGAGGTTGGAGTTAAGAAAATAATGTGTTTCAAATACAGAAAATGACACCAATGCATTTGGGCAGTTCCACGAGGTCTCTATTTGACAGAGACACAGACTTTCCCGAAGTTGCCCTGTTTTGTCTTGCTGGCCACCTCCTCGACTTGCCTGGATAATTGCTCCAAACTACTCAAACTCTGGACAGGGCAGAAAGCTATTTTTATTAATCTGACGTCACCTTCCTTTCTTGTCGTGACTGTGTCACTGGGCTTGCTGCCCAGGGAGCCTCTAGCAGGCCTGGCCTCCCTCCGGCTCTGGAGAGCCGTGAGCTGGCAAAGCCTGGTGCAGGCACCTAGACTGTGGATCCCCTTGTGCTGGGGTGCCAGGTTGGGTGCGAGGTTGGAGGTGGGGAGCCCTGTTGGATTCCCCTTGGGAGCCCAGGGCTCTGTGAGGAGGCAGTTGGCCTGATGTGGGAGCTCTGCTGTCCCACGCATCAGACATTGTGCTGAATCCTGCTGAAAATGCAATATTTTTAGGAGAAGGGGAAACCTGGAGTGGGGTGAGGGGGCTAGGCTGGAGGCTGCTGTCACTGCAGCAACAGGGCCAGAATTCCAGGAAGGAAGAGAGGCCGGATGACAAATCATCCTGGCCTTCATGCTATGGGCTTCCCTGTTCTGTGCGGGCAGCCACCAGCATCATGCTCCATGTGGTCAGAGCCTCGTGCTGGTGGCGGCACTTCTGGTTGCATCCCTGGAGAAGTTGCCTCAGTATTCAGGCTGGTGTGGGAAGCCAGAACCCTGCCAGCCGTCATGCGTCTTCCCACCATTGAGAACAGTAGCATGCAGCATACTTAGTGTGGTGCCTTTTATCAAAATATTGGGCTTTTAGTTCCTAAATATACTTTAAACAAACAAACAAAAAGATAAGTCCTGTTACTTGCATTTCTCTAAGCACAGGTTGTTAGTATCAGGACACCTAACAAGGAAGCATATAAATGGAAATCCTTTGCTAGATGATGTCTGCATGTATGGAAACTGGCCAAAGCCAAGATGCAAGTTTAATTGAAAGTGAAGACGGCTGAAGGGAAGTGTCCCACACTGTAGATTCAGTTATTGGAACTGCAGAGTGATTAGCAAGAACTGATTATCAAATTAGGGTGGATTTCAAGGGAGAAGAGTGACATTAAGATCCATTTAAAAATTACTTTACTTCAGTTTTTTAGAAATAATTGGTAATTCAGCCTTAGGTGCTGCTTTTCCCAATAATTTTGTCCACAGACAGTTTGGGGTAGGGAGATAGCGCACACAACTGAGAAGGCAAACTGAACTCATCAAGTGCGCTTGGACAAAGAAAGGGATATTTCCTTTTTGTTTGTGTGCAATAACTTGTGCATGTAGGGGTCTAATGAAGAATCACTTATTTTCTTGGTAGCCTATAATAAGATAGAGGCATCTAGTGCTCTGCCACAGTACCCAAAAGCCTTTTTTAAGACCTCTCCCTCTTCCAGCACAGGATTTCTGTCTTTCCTAATATGCGAGGAGAGCAAAAAACAATGCAGAAACCACTGATCTGTGGTGAACAGTGCTGGGATTTCTGTCTAGCTTGCAAGCTTTACTTTTTCACAACTGTCACTTTCAAATTAATAGCTTAGTTGTCTGTGTTTTCAGCCTCTTTTTTTTTTTTTAAAAGTCTTACTCTCTGTGTTTTAGAAAAGCGGCTTGTGTTTGTCTAGCACAAGTCTCTGATAAATTGTAGCTTGTGCTATCTCACCACTTCAAAATCCCACTTTGCTTTCAGGAGGAACAAGTAATTTCTTGTTGCCATTATTTTGGTACTCTGTGTAGTTCAGGAGTTTCTGGCTTTCTGGAGCTGGGGCTCTCCTTTGCCATTTCTGTCCAAGTCAGCAGGCTGCTGCACAACTGGTATCTCTCAGGGGCAGCTGGAACAGAGGCAGGTGAGCTGTTCTCCTGTGGGTTTTGCTGCTCTTGCTCATAATGTGGGAGGTGGTTGTGAAACTCAAATTGCATTAAATTCACTCTACTTCTTCCAGCATTGTCAGGAAAGCAAGCATGCTGCAGGACCACAGAAGAGACTGCTTGGTTGTGTTTCTGAAGTAATCTTGGCAACTGAAAGGACTTGACACTTCAGATTGAACCTAGGGTTCAGCTGGAATTGATTCTTGGGCTGGAGAAATATGGATGAACTCACTAAGCTAATGGTTCCTACCAGCAGAGTTTTAGTCTGCAGGCTTTAGGTTTAGTTCAGCTGTCAAAAAACAGTTGCTAATCAGGCCTCATGGGTTGTTGTGTCTGGTAAAATGGTCAGGCCATGATGTAAAATTAATTTGTTCAGGAGTCCATTTAGGTCAAAGGCAATTATTCCCTCTTTAAGCTAAAATTTAGCTTTATTATTAAGAAAAGGGTGAGAGGACTTTCAGACCTTCCATTACACGTTACAGCTGTGACATTTCCTGCAGAGGACTGACTTTACTCCAGTCCTCTGTGTCCTTTCACATCTCTTCTTAGTGGTGTCCTGGTTTATTGACAGTTCCCCACGTTTTCAAGCAACTTTTAGCATTTGTCATGTTGAGAGCTGTCAAAAAAACCCAGTGACCCCAAAGCCTGGCTCTTCTGTTACTGGAAGAGCGTCTCCTTTGCTCTTCAGTCATCTGCAAATGCCTGTACCATGTTCACCTTGTGACTTGAGCCAGTACCTGTGGCTTGCAGTTTGTGGCAGACCTTGCTATTGCAAATGTCAGTGGAAAAGGACTTGCATTAGTAAGGCTGGGAAATTAAAGACTGGGCAAAATTTGAAATAAAGAGGCAGGGTTAAAGGCTTAGTGCATTTGACAGAGTTTTGACTTTCATCCTGTTAGATCCAGTTGGCCAGTCTAGGAAACCGTTTCTGGGATACACCCACAATGCTCACACATCCTACAGAAGTGTGGAGGCCCATGCATGAGATCGTTGATGTGGTTTGAATAAAATCACAATATGTGTTGTGGAAAGCTGATGTGCTGTATTAGCTTCTAGGTTTGTTTTCTCCCCACTCTAAAGCAAATTGCAAGTATCTGAGAAACGCCTTTCAGTGGTAAACAACGTAATGAAACATCCCAGTGGCAGTTTGATTTGATTTTGCAGGCTAGCACTGCCTAACTGAATTTCTTTATGAATGTCTGGTTGGATGGTTGGTATCGAAAGAGAAATGTAATTGGCAGGAGGGAGCCGCGAGAGAGATGAAGTTATCTGGGGATTCCGTCTCCCACCAGGCTGCTGCCAGGAGGCAGAGCCCCTCTGTGTTTGTAGGCAGGGCATTTATCTGTGTCAAACCTTCCCTCTCTCTCTTTTCACTTACCTTTTGTGAGATTAGTTTTGTGCGTGTGCGGGATGAGGAGGAGATTGAGCTGTATGTCTTCAGCCTCTGTTGCCTTAGATCGCCTATTAACTAACAGGGAATTTCTGTCTGGAGATTGTTGGACTGTCCTGTTCCAGTCGCAGGAGTTTAACGCTTTCCCTTCTTGCTCTGTTTAGTTTTCAACAAAAGCAAACTCTGTATGGAATAATCATGCAGCAGGCCCTGGATTCACCATTAGTGACCTGTAAAATTGGCAGCGCTGGAGATTATTGGCAGGAGACGGTTTCCCTAGGCGCTTCCTGCCTTCTCTTGGAGAGTGAAGTTCAATTAGAGCAATGATATGCACAGCGGGGATTTTGCAAAGAGTTCAGTACTCGGTGGTAGCATTGCTGTATGAAAGACAGAGATATCTTTGACCTTTTTGTGACCTTAGTGCTCCAGCTGCTACCCTCCCTATAACCTATGCTTTCTCCAAACTCTTGCTTTCCTAATGTAATCTTCTTTCACTTCTTTTACCTTCTCATGCAACCATATCCCTCAAACAGTTTTAGTCTGCAGTTTGTGGGGTTTCTCTTCCAAAAAATAAAGTGGAGATTGATGGCTGTGGGTTGTTTTTTTTTTTCCCCCTCTCTGCTTGGTTTTTCCTGTTTCTTTCTGACCTCCTGACATACTATGGACTTCCTTCAGATCTCTGTAATCATCTTTCTCTTTATTTTCATGCTTTTATGATTCTATTCTGTTTCTACAGGTGGTCCTTCAGTTTCAGGAAATCCCACAAAGTTTCGTTTTATCTCTTTTCTAACCACAGATTCATGGTGATGCTCCCTTTTGTTAGTCCCTGGTGTGAAGAACCTCATCCTCAAAATAACAATTCTTTTTTTCTTTCTCATGATAACTTTCTACTTGTGCTCACTGCTCATACCTTTAGTATCTGCAGTGCTGACTCACTCTGTGTGGAAATCTTCGTGGTTTCCAAGGTGTTGAGGGAGGCTGGCACATGAGCACGTTTAAGGAACTGACCTTACAGGTGTGCATACAAGTACTACTAAAAGCCTCCCTGGAATGTTTTTGCAGAAGTCCATATCTTTTGATACAAGGTGGACATTTTATGCCACTTACCTAAGTCGGTAAACTGCAGTGTGTGAGAGCAACAATAGTCACAGTTCTTTCTGATAATATCTACTGGTGTTGGGGGAGAAGTGTAGTAGCTGTGCCTTCTCATTATGATGTTGCTTGGGTTTTAATTAAGTTAAAACCCAAAAGCTTGTTGAGACCATAGTACCATAGCTGTCAGTCTCCACTTGCTTCTTACAACTTCTGTGTCTTTCTGTTTCTGTATTTGTGGAGTTTTGTGCTTTACCTGCTTCCTGACTGTTAGTATTTGAGAAGAATACACTCATGGAGTGGTCAGCCTAATTAATTACTGTTAACCCCCAAAACTGGCTGCCAGGAATTTTCTTGTCCTTGAAGCTCTCATACTGTACGTGTTCCTGTAGCTTTAGCATCAGAGCCTGAGGAGGGGCTGGATGTTCCCTGGCAAGATGCTACAGAAAGTCCCCTGGGCAGATTGCAGGTTTGAGGTAAAAAGCAAGAGAGGGAGGATGAATATGAACTTAAAATAGCAGTGCTAGTCTTTGTATTGAATTATTAGCACCTTGCTTTTTGGCAGAAGTTGTGTTTAAAGTGTTCTTGTGTAAACTGTGAAATAGTGCCACTGGCCGCACACCCTGTATGGGGCAGAAGATCTCTCTGGTAGGAGCTGGCCTGTTTAAGCCAAGTATTCCAACATAAAATCCCAAACATCTCAACAAACACCCTTCCTAAGGCCTGAAGCTAACTGAAATGTATGATCACTGATAGCTGCAGACTCAGAATGTCTTTGCCAGTTTGGGATTATTTTGCTGTATTTTGTTAGGATATTCCCCTTGGGGCCCTTCTTTCCCTCCCTTTCCCCAAGAGCTGCTGGAGAAAGTGCAGGGCTGGCTTCTTTCTTTCTTGTAAGCCATAACAAGAGATAGGAGCAGACTTGAAAACTGATTGTGGAGGGCAGCTGCCTCCTTTCTTCTTCCTAGCATTCCACCAGGAATTGCTTGTGAATGCACTGGGTTACCAGAGTGCAATTGAAATAGGCTTTGTCTGGTTTAGTTTATCCTCCACTGAAGTAGGAAGATGCACTTACAGGGCATATGTGAAAGCCCTCTCCTCATTTGAATAACAGGTGTTGGAGGAAAAGTAAAGGAAACTAAATTAAAAAAAACAAAAGTAAACATCTAGGAGTTATTGCGAAGTGTGTTATCTTAATCCACACAGTGCTGCTAGTATGGAGATGAGTTTGGAAATTTAGTGGTGAAATTCCAGAAGTGCTGGAGGTTCACATGTTACCTACCACAGAGCAGGGTGAGGGGGCTGCCAGTAGCAAAAGGCGTGTAGCCTCAGGGTCCCTTCTAGGGTGAAGGAAAGAAAGTCTAGAGAATTGTTTTCCTTTTGGGAGTGCTTGAGGCTTGTTCACGCCTACCGGGATGTTTGAAGTTGCACTGACTGCTTGTGAAGTTCATGTTAAACTGTTAGTATAGTTTTGAAAAGGAGAAAATTTGACATGTTTTATGGCTGATGCTTAGCGAAGCATTTATTCAAGACTGAGTAAAGTGGGCAGCAGGTTCTGTACTTTTTTATTTTATTCAGTTTTCATGATGGTAAATGAAGTTTGCATATAAAAATCCTTTGGAAAATGGCAAAAATGGTACACAACTGAAGTTACGGAGGATAAGGTAGGATAGTTTATGCTTATTTTATGGCTTTGATTTCCTTTTTTGTTTTCTTTCTGCACCATCTGGCATATGCACTTGAAAATGACTTAGGTGTATTGGCTCACATGGAGAATAGGAAGTGAACAGAATAATCTTAGCTCATTCTCCCATTTCATGCAGGTTCTTGTTTTCGGCTGGGTTAAGGCAGATGTGTAATTCCTTGGTTTCTGTTCCTTGTAACCACTACATTCACTCTGTTTTCTTGTCTTGCAGAACGAGCCTCTGACTTCAGGTTATCATGGATACCCAGCAAGAGACAATCAAGTAAGAGTCTGACTGCAATGAATGTGTGTGTGCATCTCTGTACACTTATGGATGTTCTGTCTGACAGCTTCCTGGCTGTCTTGTTATGGAGTGGAAATTGTTTTGTTCTATTGTGGAATGCTTGTGGAGATACATGCGGTAAATTGAATGGTTTTTTATGGCCTGCAGCAGTATATGGCAACGTGCCTGGTAAGGGGTTAAACATGATCCACATTACCAACAGCTCAGGAAATTCTTGATTCTTAAAAACATCGTAACTTAAAATCCCTGTCCTAAGCTCTCATTGTGTCTGCTCAGCGTTAATTAATGTAGATGTTCAGTGCCAGTGCCTCTTTGGCCCTGTTTTATACTTAATGCCGTAATTCTAGTATCTGGGGAGCAAAACAACACTGAGTTTTTGTGTGAGTCGTCTTTGCTGGTAGAGTAGGGGATGACATGTCCCGTTGGGTTGTTTCTAGTATCTGTGAACTTGCCTTGCCTTCCTTTCAAGTCCTGTGGGGCCCCTGGCCCTTGCTCTTAGTCAGGATGTTCTTTTTACAGCAGTCAAAATTATACTGTTCAGTGCATTGCATCTGTAAGCATTCTCTTGCTTCCTAGCAGAAGACAGAAATCCCAGTCGATGAATTTGCACAATGGAAGGGGGAGATGCTTTGGAACAGATGAAATTTAATGGGTTGTAAGATACAACTGTCACACATTAAATCTCCCGTCTTAGAATGAGTTTTTTTTCCAGTGTTCTGCAGTGCTACTCTGAAGCAGGGTATGAACCAGTGTAACAGGAAATTAATACGCACAGAAAATCAATAGTGCAGCATATTTCAGTAATGAGCAAATAACAAAACGAAAATAATATTTCTTAATATTCTCAGGTGTTGCTATATAAAGAAAGTGATTTTCATCAGATCTTGATGAGGCCTGGGTATTTGTAGCAACAGCTTAAAGGGAGATGGTTTTGTGAAGAAAGTGTGGTGTAGTACAGCCTCAGCGATTGAAGAGCTTGAATTGTTGGTGTTGGTAACGTGTGTATGAATTTCCATATAGGAGGAAATTATTCAGAATGTCTCCTGGGATATATTAAACTGTTAACCAGCACAAATAAATATTACACGCTGGGATGCTGTGGGAGTTGTGTTCCTACTTTATCCAGGCTAAGCAAGCCATGCTGGGCTGAGAGGCAGAACCAGTCTCAGATTCTTAAAGTAGTTCATATCTGCTTTCGCCTTTTCTTTTCTGGTGGCACCCTCTGCACCCTGTTTTGCGTTATGCTGTACCCATTTAGGGGTGTTTTCAGGTCTTCTAAGTGTTTCATTTTGGTGATTATTTGTATGTCCAGCTTCACAGGTTTTTTCTTTCTCATCCCTTAATAACTCTCCTGATTTCAAAGTCTAGAACTGCTGTTGCTGGCAGATCACTAGATCAGCAGAGATGAGCATAGGAAGCTGCCGAGCAGCCAGGGCATGAAATGAGAATTACAGCCTGGACAGCAAAGGAGGAGTCTGTATGGGTAAGCACAGGGAGTCATATATACATAAGCCAGTTTATGCAAACGTGTCAGATGGAAAATAGATTTATGGATATTTTTTACTGGACAAACATCTTCAATTGAACTCGAGTATTTTCATTGTAGCAAATATAGATCTTTTTTGGCTGTTTTGGTTTTGGTTTGGTTTGGTTTTTTTCTCCTTCCTGCTCAGTGACATCTCAGTCTGTGAGAAGTGTTTGTCCTGTCTTGCTTTTGTCCCTGAAGCAGCTTATGTACAGGCCTGGTTTTCACTAATGAGGTTTCAAGGCTTTTAGCTAACCTGATTGGGAGCCTGTAACAGGATAGAAGCAGAGAAAAGTCCTCTGTTGCCATAAACTGGGGCTGGTGTGGGAGAGACTGCAATGGCTGATTAATCACCTGCCTTTTTGCACTGGGGAAGGAGGAAGGAAGCGGGAGGAAGGAAGCGGTATGGGGGTATGTGTAGTGATCTTGATCCTGTAACAAAGTAATTATGAGATTCAGGAGCAATTGTGTCAGATTTCCTCAGATTAGGAGCTGGATTTGAGTTGATGAGTGTAAATCTCTGGATCTTGCTCCTTGCCATTGGAGTTTATTATTTTAAATACTTGTACTGTGCGTATTACTGTGATGTTTTCCTTAGTAGAAGTAACAAAGCAGAGGTTTATTTTCAGAGCATCTTATTGTATGACCACAGTAGTTTTTATAGAAATTCTGTGGATATAAGTTGCTCTTTTTGTCACCTTACATGGCACTCCACTGCTTCATTAGCTTATATATCCTTTTGGCTCCTTCAAGCTCTAAAAGCCATTAATTGCTGGCTGCAAACCTTTTACTATGCTGTTTTTACACCCTCTAGTGGTTAAGTCATACCCAGATGTTTCAGGTTATAGTTGGTGGTTTTTTTTCCCCATCAGTAGAAATATGTGATTGATTTGCGTCTTCACTTGGTTCATTTGGGAATGCTTAGGTCTGCAGTGTGAAGTTCATTTTGTATCCTTTCCTAAATATTTAAGCATTCTGTCATCGTCATGCATGGGCCAGCAGCACTGAGGCGAATGAGATGAGTTCACGTCAAGGCTGTATTCTTCTAATTCTGGTGTTGTGCGATTGCTTTATCATAACCCAGAGCTTTGGGTCGTTGCATAGCCCCCCTCTTCCTCCACTGCCTTGCCAGAGTGCTGTCTTACTGGGCTTTTTATGGTAAAAGGGCTCAGGGAGCATGTGTGCTAAATGATTGCGGTAGAAGTTTGCCTAAAACGAGAAAGCTTTCTGTTGCTGAAGTCTTGCACTACTGAAGCTCCATTACTGCCATGTGAGGAGCTGGAGACCTATCTGTGATTGTTTTCTAGAATTCAAGGTTCACTCTGTGGATGTGTAATGCCCATACAGGAATGGCTCGATGCCCCTCCTTTTCCCCAGAGCTAGGCTGATGGCAGGAACAAAGTCCACAGTAAAGGGCAAATACGGGAAGTGTTTGTGTAATGTAGTTAACTGAGATGAGAACCAAGCCTTTCGGTGAAGAGAGCTTATCCTCTGAGGACTATTCAGTTCCTTAGCTTTCTGTTGGGCCTGCCAACAAAATGATGTTTCTCTTTTTTTGTAACATGAGTGCCTGCCTAAAATGCAGTGAACCAAGACTTCCTTGCTTCATTTCCCAAGCTGTGACAAACAGCTCTGAGGTCCTGTGAGTTGGTCTCAACACAGAAAATGACTGGAGATAACTTTTACATATAGAGGAACTCATCAAGAATAAATACTGTGCTTCCAGAAAGCTATTCCACAGTAACTGCAGCAGCTTGTTTTATATGTAGCCAAAGCCTATGTTGTATTTCTCTAGCGCTTTTCGTGTTGAAATGTATTAGACGTGATATCTGAATTTGTTTGAGAGCTGAATACTGGCACTTCTGTGGCAGGATTTGGCAGCTGCACAGTATAATTTTGTACACCCAACAGGAAGCAAAATGAGCAAGAACACCTTGTTTAGCTGCCACTGAAGGGAACAGAAGAGGAGAGTTTATGGAAGCAGGAGGCAATTGCAGACACCAGAACTGAGTCAGGATGTTAGTGCTATTACACCTCTTTTGTTAAGGAAAATGATCCTCAGCTATCACAATGCGTTAGGATGTTCAGTTGAAGCCTCTTTTAAAAGCTTGTACTTCCATGAGTACAGTTCTTAAATCAAACTGGACCACTGGCTTGGTACTAATGTGGTGGAAACATCGTTACCTATCACAAATGACAATTGCTTCAACTGTGTCATTTCGATGGCTGGTTTTCTATCTGAGTGTTCACCGGGCCTGACCTATTGTTCCCATGTATGTAGATGAGACCACAGCTCAAGGTAGCATGAGTGCCCATGGCAACTGCTAGGAACAGCTTTATCCATATCCCCTTGGTTTGAGTTCAGGCTTAAGGTGAGATACTGTTAAATCCTCTCCAATTGTCAGCCTGTTCTCCTGGGTCTTTATGCACTTGCTGCTGTGGAGTATCTGTTAGAACATTGTAGGCAGTGTCAGGCTGTGTGCATTCCCCTTCCTGGGGCCATGAGCTGGTGTGGGTGACAGTGGCAGTCAGTGAGAACAGGAAGCCTCCACTGTAGGGATTTTTTCCAGTGTGTATTTTGCTTGTTTTTATTTTTTTTTTGGCCCAGTCCGCCCTTGATGTGGGGAGTTCAGCAAGGAAGCACTTCATCCTGAGCTGTGAAGGGCATGCATAAGGTCCCATGGGGAGGCAGGACAGCAGGTCATTGGGCTTCCTGTTGGAGTTGTCTGCACGGAGGCACTGCTGCTCCTGTTGGGGGCTGCTCCCATTAGTGGTTTCTCTGCAGAAAGCAGCAGGGATTTTGGCAGAGAGTTCAGAGGCAAAAACCTCTGTGCTCTTGTCTCTCTGAGGTTCCTTTACCCATTTCCCTCCTTTCCATTATGTGGATGAAGCGTGAGTATGGGGATGTTGCCACAACTTGATTAGCAGCTGAGTGGTTCAGTGTATATTAGGATATCCACAAAAATCTCTTGGTCTAGGATTAACAGACTGAGATGCTCCTGTCATAAAACAAAAAGTAACTTTCTGGATGAAGATGGTTTTGCTACTTGTTTATTTTTACTTGTACCATAATAGCACCAGCCACAGTCTCTCCAGAACCCTATTTTGTCAGGCTTGAAACAAAGATTCTCACTCTCAAGAGTTTAAATCTGTAAGTAGTGTTCCTGAAAAGAATTTTGGTTTTTAATTTGTCTTCCTACTTGTTACTGACCATCAAAACAAACCCTCTAGTGTGAATACTGCGTTGCAGTAGCCAGTGAGATTGTGGCAGTGGAAGTGTTAAGTTATTCAGGAGTTAGAAAGGAGGATCCTTTGTGGATTTTTGGTTTATTTGTTGCATATACTTTTGGTGTATATTTAATAGAGTATTTTCCGTATAAATGCTTAAAATGAGAGACAGAGGGAGGAAGAAGGGCCTTAAATGAAGTTTTAACACCTTGCTCCTTGAGTGAATAGCCAGGACTAGGATCAGGAAGGGTCTAAGGTCCTGTGTATAAAACAGAGAAGACCAGGCTTGGTGTTCCTCTTGCTTCTGAGGAATGCCTCTTTGTTTGAAAGCAAGCAACCCCAAATTTGGGATGGGACCAAGCTAACGAGGGGAAACTGTTCTAAACACCTTCCTTATGATTAAAATGAGGTAAATGAGAGTTAAGACTGCCAAATCTACTGCTTCCTGGTTTCCACAGCCTCTCTTCAGGCAAGCAGTGAAATATTTTCACTCTATACTAGACAGGACAGAAGGGATGTTCTGTTACTTGCCTAACAGCAACGTCCCATAGAAAATAACAAGCTTTGGTTTAGAGAATGTGGTCTTGGCAAAAATGTCCAACGTATTCTGGAGAGGGGAAACATCTGTGAGACAGTTGTATGTAGAGGGGTTCAAGGGTCTTTAGTGGGATAACTGCTGGAGTCTTACCCTTTAGCATCTAAGCTGTGAAGAGTGTTAGACAGTTAAGATGTGTTATGGGAAGGCATTTAACACTGCTGGAAGGGAGGAGTTTGAGAAATCCTTTACCAGATTACATCCAACTTTATGTAACTCTCAGTACATTTAGAAAGTTTAAAAGTGTTGATAGAGTGGAGAGAGTTGAAAGCAATGTAAACCACAATATCCATGAAGGGAAATGGAGAACAGTGTTAGCTAAAAATTGAAGGAGGAGTTCATTACAGACTGAGGTTCAGACAGTCATGGATGAGTTGGGAGAAGCTCACTAAAATCCACTGAGACTAATCTAGTAATGTAGTACTTCTCTGAATCCATTGTTGTATTGGTAAGACACTTGGTTGATCACTTGAAGCATCATCCTTGTTTTCTCAAGTCCAAACTACTATTGAGAAACTTCAGGAAAGATTCAGGAACTGGGTTGAGAAAGAATTGTAACACATAGACCACTAAAATACTGAGCCCGATATAAACCTACTTTCTGAAATTTCACACTGAACCAAGTCTCTGTGCTAATATTGGCCACATTCCCCCAAATCTCTCCTTTCCTCTCAGTTTAGCTTGTTTTCTGCTGTCAGAACCCTTAAACAATACAGGAAGCACACTATCTTTCAGTTGATAGAAGCCTTGCAAACAGATTGCTCTGGCTGTATAATTATTTCCATTTTCTTTCATGTCTGCTGCTTTTCCAGCCTCTCTGAATACAAGGCAGGGAATGCTTTCCTTACAGAAGCTTGAATGCCTTTCATGAACGCCTTTGGTGAGCCAAAGTGTGCCTTGCTGTTACTCTGTGTTTAACAAGAAAGAAAAAAACAAGCATGCAGAGAGAAGTTGTATGAGAAGTAGTTAAGGAGTGCATCTAGTGCAGATATGTGGGAAGACTTCCTGAAAACAAGCTCCTTCGGTCCTGTAAAGACCTTCTCAAGGGTAGTAACGATCATCCTTGCTGCTGAATAGTCCCACCAAAGCTCTTGGGCTGTTAGGCGTTGGCAGGAAATGGGCAGGATGATGTAATACAAATTCCTTTCACGTTTTGAGTCCTCTGATTCAAGCAATTTCTCATCTCTGCTTGGAGTTAAAGAGAGGAGATGTGAGTCATCCTTCTTGGGAGAGGACCAGGAGACCACTTCTATGATGTACTTTTTGACCGTCAAAGTGTTACCCGATGTCTGCAACAGTCTCGAGGACTCCCATGCCCCTGAGCTATTTTGGCAAGAGGGAGAGCGTCTTGTATGTATTTCCCCTTCTGAAATTATAGGAGTGCTAGAGAGTGTGGCATGTGTGTTAAAAGTAGTCTGTAAAATGATCGGTTGGGGGACTAAACTCAAACAGAGTAAAGAAAACAGCCTGTTGATGGATATTATCTCCTATTGAGGACGTGAAAGTGGCTATTTGGGTCAGACAGAAGGTCTCTGCCTTCCAGTGTTCTGGCTTTAACAGTGTCTAATAGCAAGTACTTAAAGTAGACGGAACAGCGCCAAGATTTGGTAATGCTTCTCCTCCTCTGCACTCCTGAAGCTTGGGGCTTTGGGATTTCCTTGCAAAAGATTTTTGTTTTTTAGTCACCTGTGATAGACTTTTCTTTATTGAATTTGCCTAAATGTTTTTTGAGCCCATCTAAATCTTTGGCGTCCGCAACATCCTGTGGCAATGAGTCCCCTGCTTTAGGTGTATCTTATGAGGGAAAAAGTTTTTTGTGCATGGCTTACTTGTAACTGAAGTGGTTTTAAAGCTTTCAGGTGAGAGGGATCCTTGGCTTAAGTAGCTGTGCTGTTGTGGCTTGAGTGGGAGATTTTATCTTAGATTCATAAAGGTTGAAAAAGACCCCTAAGCTCAAGTCCAAGTGTCAGCCCAATGCCATCATGCCTACTAAACCACGTTCCAAAGTGCCACATCTACACGGCTTTTTAACACCTCCAGGGATGGTGACTCCACCACTTGCTGGGCAGTCTGTTCCAATGCTTCCCCACTCTTTCAGTAAAGAAATTTTTCCTGATAGCTAATATAAAATAAATCTAAATTAATCTAATAAGGAAAAAAACCCAACAAAACTGAGCCAACCAAAGAAACTAGAGGAAAATTTAAATTGTTTGTGTGCATTTAGTATTTTTTTTCCACCTAAAGGATTATAAAACCTTTGCAAAGGTTATTTCTAGATAGCCTGTAAATGCGTGGGAGGCCTTGCTGAGCTTTAGTAATGCGCTGCTGCAACATGGTGAGGCCCTTGGCCAGTTCACTTTTGGCCCTGGCCTGGCCTTCTAGTGCATAACTGGGAGAGCTTGGGGAGAAGGAGGAAGAGGAGGAGTTGGGTGCCAGGGAAGAGCCTGGCTCGGGGCCTGGGTCCTGGGTGGGTTCCTGGAGTCTCAGGGAGGAGGAGGGTGTGGAGAGGAAGAGAGTTGGGTGGGTGAGTTCCTGGGGGTCCCAGGTGGTGTCCTGCCGAGGAGGAGGGCACAGGAGGGAAGCGTGGCTGTGGAGAAAAGGATGTGGGGAGGAAGAGTGGCTCTGTGTGTGTGTATGTGTGTGTGAGTTCAAGGTGGGTTCCTGGGGTCCCAGGGAGGAGGAGGAGTGCAGGAGGGAAGCGGTGCTGCGGGGGGGAGTCCTGGCTGGGTTTCTGGAGTCCTGGGGAAGAGGAGGGTCCAGGGAGAGTGGAGAAGAGGCGTAGGTCGAGGGTCCCGGGTTGGGTCCCGTGTGTCCCTGGCGGCGGGCTGCCAGGAGAGGGCAGCCGCAGCCCGGCTGGGACCGGTGGGGACCGGTGGGGACCGATGGGGACTGGGATTGAGGTTGGGGCTGGGGCAGCCGCTTCTCCCTCCTCCCCGCTGCTGCCTCCGGGGTTGTTCCCTGGCACAGGAGCCCGGCCGTCGCCGCAGGGTGGTAAGGGCTGAAAGCCGTAGGGAGAGAGGGGGAAGAAGATTCGGTTTCTTGCACCGCGCAAGCATTTGGGAGTGACATCTCTGAAGTTTTGGGAACAGCCGTCCTTGACGAGGGAATTTTGTTTAGAGGGATGGGAAGAGGACGCACCGGTGAGGGAATCTGGCACGGGAAGCATCCAAGGAGGTTGAGATGGGGCTGGCATAGGGATCCGAGTCTTCAAAACTTAAAGATTTGATTCTTCCAAGAAACACAGAGGGAAAGGTTTTTGTAATGCAAGTCTTATCTGTCTTCCCGAATGTCTCAGGAGTGAGCAGAGGGAAGATATGAGAGGGATGTCTGAGAAAGAGTGCTGGTAACAGAGCTACTCTTAGAGGGCAGCCTGACCAGGCAGCCTGGAGCATTTCCCTGGCTCCAGCAGGCTCCTGACCCGAGCTGGCTGTATCCGGAGGCACAGGTGCTGCACAGCATTGCTGCTCCTCCAAGGGCAGGATGAGATGGACTCGCGCTTACAGCCAGGGCTCTGGGATGCCCTCACCCCACAGAGGCTGTGCTGGAGTGATCCATTTTCTACAGCATATCCTGCATATCACGCGATCCTACAGCTTTCAAGTTAATGTGCCTCTTGTTTTGTTTTGTTCTGTTTTAAAAGGAAACTAGAAATATCAAGGAATACAGCTTGTCAGTGTAGTTACAGACCTGGAAAAATGCTGAAAAGAATCGGAGGCTTATGGTCGAATCCTTTCCTAAAGGAGATTAAGGCAACAACAGACATACATTGCTAATTTTTAAGGAGCAATCATGTCAGATCAATTTAATTTCCTCATCTGACATGGCAGCAGGCCTGGCAGATGGGGAAAGCTACTGGCTTTGGACCTAGTCCCGCATGACCTTTACATAAACTAGGCAAATGAAAGGTGAAATTATGAAGGGGTTGAATGCCTAATTGGAAAACTGTATTTGAAGTAATTATGTCATGTTTTTCTCTGTGTATGTGATCTGGAGTCTTAACATGATCTGTCCGGGTTGCTCAGCTCTTCTGTACTGTTCATCAAACATCAGGGTAATGAAAGAATGACTGAACATATGCATCTGGAGGGGCTGGCAGCCTTTGGAAGGTAGAATTACGTGTCAAAAATTGCAGTAAATTGCAGAAATGGCCTGAAATCTAACAATGTGAAATTAAACTAAACCAAGCTGTATTAACAAAAGGAACTGTATATGTGACATAAAATGGAGAATGGCTGGCTAAGCCATAATATCGAAGAAAGAATCCGGGGTAATGGGAGATAACAAACTGAGTATATAGTGCTGGTTTTTTGTGATCTTGAAAACCTGGAATGTATTTTCAAGTGTGTCAGGTAATTGTAGAAGACAGTTATTCTTCAGAGCTACTGTACCTAGGTTTAGGCACTTCAGGAAAAATACAGATAGAATCTGGAAAAAGACTAGGGAAGGATAAGTAAAGGAGACTCGGAGCTTAACACAAGAGGAAAATGCTGAACTTGTTCCTTCTTTAAGAAAAGAAAGAAGAGAGAAATATGGCATATAGGGATTGATTATTTACTATATTCTCTGAAGGCAATTTTATTTGCATCAAGGAGGGCTTAAATTGGATATTTTGGGGTAAAACAACATTTCGGATTCAATGCAGTGAAGCACCGGAATGGTAATTTAGAGGATGAGATTTCCTGTTTCTGGGATTCTGTAATAACAAGTTAGGTAATTCCTGATGGATATTTGTCTAAACATGCTCTGTGATGCCTCTGAGCAGGGGAGGACCTCTTGTTTCCCCTGTCCTGTACTTGTGTTATTCTGTGACAGTCAAAAGCCAGTTGTTACTATCTACATAATTCCGCAGCGGTATGACTGCTGTTGTCTTGAACCTTCTTCTCTTTGTGTGTCTGGGTTGCAAGATAGGAAGCTCCTCTACTCCTGTATGATCTTAGAAGTACCAGAGATTGTTTCTTTGTGACAGCTGCCTCATAACTCTTGTTTTTACCCAAGCATGCTTATTACTCAAAGGTGCGGGATGTTCATCATCTTTGAGTCAGTCCTCCCCTCTGTCTCATAGTAATAACATGTATCATGTCAGAACCTTGGAGCTGTTTGATATGTTGATTTCCCTTTAAGCTCTCTGACCAGATCTCCATTTCAAGTGTGCTTGGAGGAGAGGTTTTTGTTATTTTATTGNTTTTTTTTTTTTTTTTGATTAAACATTATCATAAACAAATGTCTCCTTGCTACCCTACCTGCAACTCCCCTTGCACCGAAGCAAGAACTGAGAGAAATTCAGCAGGAGCATTTCCTCAGTCTGGGCAGGGAGTGTGCTTCTGCTTGCTTGCTGCTGGGATCTGTGGGGGGGTGGCCAGCCTGCCTGCATTACGCCGAGTACAATCACTGCTTCGCTGCTCTGCTCGTGCCGACCACTTCAGCAGGACCCTGAGTAAATGAATGGCATCGCTCTCTGTTCTGCTGACTTCTCCTGCATGGTGAGTGAGTAGCTCTGCACTGGCTGGGGAAGGATGCTGCATGCAAGCAGACAACCACAGTGAGCTATGCAGAGGCTCCCAAGAATAGGTAGTGGGTAGAAGATGGTTTCATTCTTCTTGGTATTTAGGGAGAGGTATTTCCAGTGGTAGCATAATGTTGCTTGGAGCAGGCATTTGCCAGATGGTTTCAGCTCCCCTGAGGCTTTGGGATGTGAAAGGGAAAGGGCCAGGAACACACTTTTGATTCATTCCATTAGTAGATTAATCGGCACTGTCCTGGCTTAATAAGTCTCTTAGATTTCCCAGTGGAAATGGCACATGTAATTCTGCCCAGGTCATGCTCTGCACACCTGTGTTGAAGCTTTCACAGCAAGAAACTATGCTGCTGCAGGCAACATCTGTAAAACAAGACTCTGCTGGGGGGACAGGTTTTTTTGGTCTGGGGGGAGAGATGAGAGAAAACATTTTTAATAAATACTGTTAAATAATGCTAGTGAGAGTGAGATGGCTTGTGAGAACATGCTTGAATTCTTCTGCCGTGTTGGTTGGGGATGTATTTAAAATCTTGCAGTGGTAATTTGATGTTATGAAGCTTCCCCCCTCCTCTCCATTCTGTATTAATTGCTGGCTAGATTGCGTTTTCCAGGAAGTCTGTGATTAGAGGACTAGGGTGCTTTTCCTGATAAAGGTCAGAGGCTGCTGTCTCAAGAGGCAGATGATAAAATGTAGAGAACTGTCTCGCTGATTTTAGCTGAAAATATGAGCAGATGCTGTGCTGCTATTTACTCGCGGGGGCTATCCCCCGTGACCTGTCTTTTTGCCTCTCTCCTCGGGCCAGTGGATTGTTGGTGAGTGGATTTAGTTGCTGCTGCTGCCCACATGGGACAAGGTTTGTAGCTCTTGGCAGTTTTAGCAGGAATATGCAGTTTTAACTCTTGTAGTGCCCATGGATTGCAATGAGCTGTGCTCTTATGTCACAGCGGCACTGAGCTGTACTTGCTGCCAGGCCTAATAGAGGTTTATCAGTAGGATTGTATCTAATGAGAAATGCTGAAATTCTGTTGTGGCTGGGTTTTAATGAGGAGAGACTTGAGGTACTGCTAGCAAACATCCTCATCTTTTCTGTTCCGTCATTCCCAATACACCTGGAGAGCATGGTCTGCTCTTTCCTACAGATCAAGAGGACAGCAATAGCTAATGTTGGGAAGTTTGATCATCATTTCTGTTTCTGGGGCACCTGTCACTCTGGCTCATCGCCCTGGTGTCCCAAAGCTAAAACAGTGCTCCTCAATTCCAAGTGCTTGGAGAACATCTTGTTTTCCAACCATTTATGGCAGCTAGCTCCAGTCCTTTGCAGGGTCTGGAGGAAGACTGACAGGGGCC
Organism: Piaya cayana; assembly: GCA_013389865.1. Lineage (NCBI taxonomy): Eukaryota > Metazoa > Chordata > Aves > Cuculiformes > Coccyzidae > Piaya > Piaya cayana. The sequence goes on along the minus strand of WAAB01011769.1, from coordinate 169,725 downwards.
AAAGGAGTAAGTGTCATGAGACTCCAGAGCGTTCTGTTGAAAGCTGAGATAGAGATATTTTACGTCCTGCAGTATATGTGGCTGGATTTAGGCTCTTTGGTATTTCCAGTAGAATGGCATTTCAGAACTGGGAGCTGAACTCTGACAGCAGCGTTGTTCCCAGTTGCTGCCAACTTCAACCCAGACAGAGAACTGCTGTATTTCTTGAGCAGCTGGTGCTGTGGAGCAGAGCACGGGAAGAGTGCTGGTCTCTGAAATAAATTGAAATATACTGGCACAACAGACAGATAGAGCCAGCCCTCTGAATTTCAGTTGAGAATTAATCTAATCACTGTGTAATATGTTCTTACTGGTCTATCCTACCTAAAGGGCAAACTTAACTACATTAGGCACAATTTGGAGCATTTGATTTCCTTCAGACTTAGAATTAGGATACAGCTGACTGTCCATGTACATATTTCAAAGTTTCTGGGCATCTCTAATCCAGTTTGTAGTGACATTAGCATTAGATATCTGTAGTGAGCCTTTTATCTGAAAGGAAACATGCATTCTTTAGGTCACACAAGGATGAAAAAAAAGATTATTGTCACTGTTGCTTTCTGGGAATGGGGAGGAGTTTCATATATTGTTGCTGCTTGCTTTGTTATCAAAGTGAGTAGTTTCTCTAGCGGGTACAGTAGTTGTCAGATGGAACGGCTATGCTTCAAAGCTTAACTTTGGATTAAGATAAGATGAGGAAGTATTGCATAGGACCTAGGGCACAATAATTGCATGTATTGACTGGCCATAGTTAATTCATACCATCCATTTCATCTAAACTGAACATGAGGGAGCTGCTACTCATTCAATTTGTCTGTTTTAGAAAAAGATTGGAAGAGTAAGGAAGTTACAATCAGTCTCTAATGGAAGAGTCTAATTTTGCTGGGATTTGATCAGAAAAGTCATCAGAATGGAATTTACAGTACTGTAAATGTTTGGGTTTTTGGTCATGGAGGGGTATAGGGGAGGAGAGGGGAAGATGGAACAGCCTTAGTACAAGCTCAGCTGAGTATATGAGAGTCACGGTATGTTTGTACCCCACAGACTGCGGTGATGCTGAAGACTAGATCTGTAGGTAGTCTGTTCCTCTGAAAGCCAAAATCTTCTTGATTCAAGTATGTCAGTTGTCACAGGTGCCAAGAAATGCACCTGAACTGGTTGGAGCATCCTATGTTGCAAACTCTGAATGTTTGTAGTACTCACTGCACATGAGATTGGTAGAGTGGCAAACTGCTGTATCAAAAGAAGTAGGTAGCTATCTACCCACATGTTTTCTTGGAAGTCACGTATTAAATATATACACTAAAAAGACTTGGAAGAATAGACTATCTTTTGCTTAAAAAGCGGGAAATGAGTAGTCTTTACAGTTACACTAATTTTTTAATTTTCTTATGTGCAAAATTCTCTGAGGAGCTTGTCAGGTGGAGGGAGCTGTTTGCTGCAGCCGTGAGAACAATCCGTCTTGATGGTGGTGTCCCAGGTATGGTTATGGACCACTTTGCTCAGAATGAGATCAGAAGCAGAATTGCTTTTCTGACAGCTGACCTTTGCTGATCATTGTGAATTGAAGTTGGGGATATTGTATTTTATAACTAAATTTTTCCAGTAGCGTTTCTGTCCTCTCTATCTTCGTCTATATTTTATATCTATTTATGTCTCTCATCTAATGCTTTATTAATGCCTTTTACATTTGAACAGTCTCCTGTTCCTTTATGTGGTTTGACAACTGCCAATACCCCTGTTGAAATATTTTGCTTTTAGTTCTGTTAATGGCGATTTTGCCGGGATTGTCTGACTCCTGTTACGTAATGGAAGGATCTGCAGTCCCCTGACACGTGTGTTCGGTCTTTCCACCCACCCTTACTTTTATCACAGATTGATGCTGTGTTCCACTGAAGTCTTTTAGTGATTCAGTTTTGTTGTTTCTTGGGAGATGTCGTGCAGTGTTTATCAGTGTTACCTCTTTGTTAGCTGGAGTCATTCCTTTCTTCTTTGCTGATCATATACTTGTGCCATTCCTCATACTGAGGCTGTATTTGAGCCAACTAAAGCATCACAGATCTAAGGTATTTTGTCTTCATTAGGTACATAATGCTTCTAGGTAGTGTCATGGGTTATTTTTTTTCTCAGGGGGTCAAGTGAAAGACTGTTATTTCAATAAAAGAAATAAAGCAGCTGTGACGGGATTAAAAAAATGTGCATGTTGTAGTATTCAAGCTGATTTTTTCTTTTTCCCTCTCATAGGTGTATTTTGCACTCTACTTCTGGAGTTTATTAGTCTTTGAGTCTTTCTAAGTTGGAGAGAATAGATTTCTAGCTTTTAAAAAGGTATGTTAAAACTCAGACTTCAGCTGATACAAGATGGAATTTTATTTCTGTCTGTAGCAGCTTTACTATGGCGGGATTTGTGACTGCTTTCTATGCCGTAGTAAATTAGATCCCAGCAGTACAGGGCCTGTATAGATAAATATAGTAGCCATTATACCTCGATACAGTTGTATTGCTTAGGAAATTGCTACTGTTATTGAAAAGGAATTTGCTCAGGGCAAGAGGGTATCCATTACTTCCTGAATAACTCACTAACATTGTTAACCTTCTTTTACACAAACAACCCAGAATGAGTCCTTTTCTGCAGGATGGTATTGTTCTCTGTCTGTATTCCTGTTTATCGGCAGCAGGCCTAAACCAGAGTTTCAGCATATTAATAAACTCCTGTGTGGTCCAGGGAAGAGAGCTACTCCCTGTCTTCTCCTTTCCCCACTGTTGCAACACTCTCATCTTCATATCCTTTCTTAGTTTGCTGGGCTGTTGCCTTGCTGATGAATCACTGATGCGCTACAGCGACTTGGCGTGGTAAGCATGCAGAAGAAAAATGGTTTAATGATGCTGTGGCTCCATTGATGAGGTATTTGAAACAATTCCTCTCTTGCCACCTAAATCTCACATGTTGTATTGGAAAACACTTAGATGCCACTAGTTCATCCCGTGGACTACAAAGAGATGAGTTGTTGAGGTAGGAGCTGAGTTGCATTTTTTAATTTATGGTTTCTTCTTTGAAATCCACAACCAAATAAATACCCTCTTTAGCCCTGATGAACAAGTCTAGGGTATAGAGAATCTTTCTTTCTGCCCTTTATCCATTCAGTGGGATATTGTACTCCTGATTTGACACTAGAAAATAGTCTTTTGCTGGAGTTCAGTGCCATGTAATGCTTTTTGCTACTTGGTGTTAAAATCAAAGGGATATCCAGCTTTGTTCTCTGTACATTACTAGTGAAGATAGTAAGGCAGCTATTAGTTAACCAAATGTTAAAAAAATATTTAAATACCAGTGTTAAAGCCTGTTCTAATTCTCTCTATGTGAGGGAATATATTTGCTATGTGCCAGTTCCGTGTGGACTTTTGGATTTCAGACCAGGCACAGGTGTAATAGAATGGAGAAGACGCAGCTTGAAAATCAAGCCTGTGGTGGCAACACAGCTGCATAGGTGGTTTTTTTTCTGGAGACCTTTCTAGCTTCTCCTTGGAACGTGTTGGAGGACTGCAGGCTTCACTCCTCTTCCACCATAGTAAGTCTGACAGATGTAATTCATGGAGATTCCCACTTGACTGCCCAAACTCGTTTGCTGTATCCTCAGAGGGGTTCTGTCACCATTTTGTTTCTGCAGATAAATGGCGAAACCACAGCTATAAGAACTCCTTACATCTAAATGTTCGCATGCTCTTGAATGTTTAACTTTGAATCCTCAGGCTTCACAACTTAGTTTTGTTGATGTGAGTGTTCTTGATTTTAATTTAAAAATGTATTTTTGTCTGGGAACACATTTTTGGTGAGGTACCTTTGATAATTACTGGGCTTATTGTGCTTCTCTTGAAGGACTGGCAGTGCCTTTACAGAATAGTGCTCTTGAGTGTACTTGTGAGGAAAGGAAAATCCCAAACAAAGTCTAAAAGGCTTTTCTTGGTGGAAAATCCCAAACAAAGTCTAAAAAGCTTTTCTTGGTACCTGTGTTGCCCCCTCCCCCTCTCCCCCTTGAATGATAAGCCTGTGAATTGAGACATTCTGAAGTTTATCTAAAGACTTAATTACTATGTGAAGTCAGTAGCAGGACAGTCCCTGAAAACTGTTGGTTTTGTTTGCACGTCAAGATGTTTTATTGTTTCAGGCTTTCAACTTTTTGTGGAAGATAAACTAGCCCTTGATAGTTTGCTTTTAAATAAGTAATCTCTTTTTCAGAAGGCTTTTGCTGTGTAGCTGAGCCATACCTGCAGGAGAGAGAATAGGGAATCCAGTTTTCCAGTAATGAAATGGGTTGCTCTATAACAAAATGGCTTTTTTATTTTCTTTTAATATGCCAATGTTTGGCTTATTTGCTTGGCAAAATATCTAAAAGGGATTGTGGTATTTTGTATTCTTCTTGCTTCCTTTCACAAACAGGATAATGCAGAAAGAGGCTTCCTGGAGTCCTTTTGGATGTTGAGAGGAAATCTACCTCCTACCTCATGGTTCAGAAATTCTGATAACTGGAGATAATGGCACAATCCTGAGTGGAGGGAGTCTTTGCAAACGAGCAGTACCCTGCCACCATGGTAGTCTCCAGTGGCACCCAAATGACTAAACCAACCTCAAAGAAGATCCTCTTATCTCTATAGGAACTCCATGTGTGCCCAGGCCTGCCTGCTCTGCCTCTCCCCAGATAGCTCCCAGCCCCATCTCTAATCTTCTTTAAAAAAACCAAATTAACAAACAAAACGCAACCAAACCAACCAAATAAAAAACCAAGACACAAGGCATACCCAAACCCCACAAGTAGTGGGAGCCTGATTCCCTTGTTCTCTTGCTGGGACATTCTGCCAGAGTCAGATAAGCTGTGGAAAGCAGCCATTGAGTCAGAGAAATTTCCCTCTGAGCACTGCAGAGCACATCGCCCTTCTCATCTCCAGTCAGACCTTTTGTAGATGGTCCTTAAAGTGTTTAATAAGGGTGGGACAACGATCTAGTCTTCATCCTCAGTCAGAAGCCAGCTTATGCATAAAATGTGAAAGCTTGGTCTGGTTCTTGGCTGGGAGCGCAACTGTTTTGCTTTGGTTTGAAATGAAATTTCCATCTTCGGCCTCCTCAGGCCTCAGACTATGTCTCCTCCTGCTTTTCAGATGAGGAAAACTGCGCAATGAAGAGGAACACGTAGAATCATAGAATCACCAGGCTGGAAGAGACCCACTGGATCATTGAGTCTAACCATTCCTATCAAAACACTAAACCATGTCCCTCAGGACCTCATCTACCCGTGCCTTAAACATCTCCAGGGAAGGTGAATCAACCACCTCCCTGGGCAGCCTGTTCCAATGCCCAATGACCATTTGTGTGAAAAACTTCCTCCTAATGTCTAGCCTAAATCTCCCCTGGCAGAGCTTGAGGCCATTCCCTCTTGTCCTGTCCCCTGTCACTTGGGAGAAGAGGCCATCACCCTCCTCTGTACAACCTCCTTTCAGGTAGTTGTAGAAAGCAATGAGGTCTCTCCTCAGCCTCCTCTTCTCCAGGCTAAACAACCCCAGCTCTCTCAGCCATTCCTCATAGCGCCTGTTCTCCAGCCCCTTCACCAGCTTTGTTGCTCTTCTCTGGACTCAATCAATAGCACTTACAAACCGTAGAATAATTTGATCTTATTTTAGAGTTCAGGCTGGTTTTAAAAATTATTTTATGGTTTTGTTTTACAGGAGAGGTTGCCAGGAAGCCGTAATAAACATCAGGTGTAGATATTTTTATGGTCAGTGTTTTGCACTCGTGTATCTGAATAGTCGCCTACATCCGTTCACGTGCAGAATTTAGTCTGTGCTCCCTTACTTGAGGCCTTCCACCTGCATCTTTGTTCTCCAAGCCTCCTGTTATCAGGCCTCACTTCATTTTTTTGCTTTGGTCAGCATTGGAATGTTATTTTAGCTCTCATTAGTGGAAGAGTTCCAACCTAGATGCTTCTAGGAAAACTCAGATGCTGCAAAAATTGGTATTGGTAGCACTGCTTTCCCGATGCAGTGTTTTGGTGATGACAGAGGTATAATCTTTCGGCTGAGCTTAGCTAACAGCACGAGAGCTTTAATAATATGGGCTCCAACAAACATCTCTGTTTGGGGCTGTCATTGCATCGCAGTTGTGCTTTTGGCCTTATAGCAGTTTTAATGTTAGGGCTCGTTACAGCTGCAAATGCAGGTTGGGCAGTTCGATGCATACTGCAGACCTTCCCAAGTGCTCACACCTGAGTATGCTCACAGCTGTAGTTTGGTTAAAGCCCACTTGTTATCTGGTTACATCCCTTCTGTTTGTAAGCTTGAACTAGATAAGAGGACGACAGGGCTGTTTGTTGGGGCGCTGTTGGAACATCTTCCTTAGTTACTGCTGGAATGGAAAGCATTTTGTTATCACAGACTGCAACAGCTGACTTTTCTCCAAATATAGAACAGAAATACGTATTAAATTCTTTAGCTTCTTTTATTATTGGGAATGTTTTTACCTTTTCCCTGTAGTAGCAGGTCAATGCAGTTGCTGGGGTTGCTATTCTTGATAAGCTTTGTTAAAACTCATTATCATCTTGCAGCTCTGGCTATGGATTTTGTCTCCTGTCGTTAAGATTCCTGGGTAAATTGTATTTTCCCCTTCCTAATTTCATTTCTATTTCCTTCTCTCAGCTTTTCTTTTTTTTTTTCTTTTTCACTTGCTAGAAGTCAAGTTGGGATGTGATGGTGAAGCCCAATAAGTAATCTGTCTGCCCAGGAAAAATACTCCAGTGTACCTCTGGTCTCACTTGAGTGCTGAGTATATACATAGATACACTGGTTTGTTCTCTCCTCCCCTTCCATATATCCAACTGTGATTGTCACAATCTTTTTTACCTAAGCTACTGCTAATTTCTATTTTTCCGATTGATTGCTCTTTTCTGTCAAGATGGAATCTAATACAGAATTGCTCATTTTCAGTGTAACACTTCTTGAACTAAGAAATTGTTTTCTGTAATTTAGAAATTTAGAGGGTGTTCTTTGGCATTGGCCCCCTGACGCCTTCTGCAAGTGTTGTGTTTGAAATTCCTGGTGATCAGATGTTTTTTTCCCTCAGTTATGAAGAGGTGCTTAGCTCGCCACTCATCCTGCTTACTATCTAATGTGATTTCAGTCGTGTGTAGCAGACACGCCAGCTCGTACCCTGTCTTGAGCTTTATCTGCTAGAATGTTAATCCATGAGCATTTGAAATCATATGCCTCTGAGACACAATCAGCTAGAAACAGATAACGTCAGTTTGAAACTGTGCCATACCCATTCCCTGTTTGCCCACTCGGATCTTTCCTAAATAGGCTAGAACTTTTTGCAAATAATTTCTGCAGCGTTTGGCTTATTTGAAATTTATAAACCAGCAGTACTTTTGGGTTGAATTTATGTGTTTAGCTGAGCTCCCACAATTCTTATATGTAATTAAGGCTTTTGATACCTGTACAGAAGCAGGTAGAATTTTTCTTTCTGTTTTACTAAATGGCTTGATATAATATTAAATAGGTGGTTAATTGCTCCGTTTTTTCTCTCTCCCCTTTTGTTACTTGCTAAGACCTTCCTTAAGTCTTTAGAAAGCATTAATATCTTTGCAGACTGCTTTTTCCTTTTTCCCTTTGATTTAGACAACAGCCTCCCATCAGAGAAGAGGGACCAATGTCTCACTATGCTCCAGCTCTCTGAACATTTTTCTCTTAGCTTGGTATATATTAATTTAAAAATCCATTTTCTTTCTGGTTTTAATCCTTTTTGAGACAGGAAAGATCCATAAGAGATCATGGGTATTTCCAGACACAGCAGCCTTCCAAGTTCCATGACATATATCCTGTAAAGAAAGGACCATTGTTAGGATTAAGACAAAGCATTTGCAGAAGACCCTAGCTACCTGTTTGAGAAGCCTGCCTTAGTCATGTCTGTCTTTTGTTTTTCTGGAATTAAGCTCATGAACTATTGTCCTCTTGCTATGTAAAGAATATTTTGTGTTTTCTTACAATAAATTTTCCAGAAAAAAATAACATGTCATATTGATATATTTTGCACACTAGCTAATGTAGTTGAAAATATATATAATCTGGTTAAAAACTTAAAGAAGACCTAATAGTTCACCTGGTTCTCCCCTCCCAAGTTTTATTGGCCAAGTTAATCTTTTTCTTGCTTATCATCTCAGGCTGAGATGGTTACCCCACTACTACCAGCACTGTCTGCAACTCTGGATAGTCTCGGGCAGGGGCTTCGTACTCGTATGCGTTGGTTTGAACATCTGGGCAGCAGTAGCTCAGAATCAGAGCAGTGGTGCCTCTAGAGGCATCCTGAGGCATCATTTCCTGACCGGTCAGGTACTCCTCTTGCTGCCTGAGCATACTGAGTGTTGAGAAACCTGCTCTTGCAGTTCGTCAAAAAGTGCTCCAGGATGTGAAGGTGTTTGTGTTTCATCATTAGAAGTCTGCTGCTCTTGGTAATCTTCCCGTATACCTACCGTGGAGAGGTGATGGCCTCGTAGCAACAGTGGCAGATGAATTTTGAACCAGTGTTTGGATGATTTGAGGAGGGTTCGTAGGTATTGCTGTACTTTGGAGGTTGAATGCATCCTGTCCAGCTGTGGAGTTGGTGGGATGTTTTGTAATGAGTCCCAATTGTTGAAATTAAAGATCAGCCTTGTTCTGAAAGTTTTTCTTTCCTTTCCTGTGGAAGAGTTGCCTGAAGGGTGAGGAGCATTCCTCCCCCCCCCCTTTTTTTTGTATTAGGAAGCTTTTTGGTCACCTTGCAGCTTATTAATTTTAAGCGCTTACCTTTTTTTCAAGTCTTTTATGGAAATAAAGATGAAGTAGGATTTATTTGGGTTTGCTCACTTAGCCCACATCTTCTCACTTTTTTTCTCTGTGTACAGGGAATCTCATCTTTCATTAAAATAACAATAAGATCATTTTTTGATTAGAATTCTGGATCAGTAGAAAACCTTTAAAATGCCGACCTGGTTATCTGATGCAGAAGTGTCTGCCCGAGTCTACAGGCTGGCTTAACTGGGAACTGCTGGTGGTGTGACTCTTGCTGCTGAAATGTTAACTGTAGTACCTATCCACGATGCAAATGTCAGCATTGCCACTGTTGCTCCTCTTGGAGCATTTCTAGAACATGTTTATGGATCACACACTTCACTCTTTGGAGACTGTGGTACAGAGGCTTTGGTGCAATGTGATTTTTAGGAACATTGCTTTTCACTCTCTCAACCTAACCCGTTGTGCCAAAAGGTGAGAGCAGATGGCAGGCCTGCGAGATGCTGCAATTGAACAATCCCATGACATCGGAGCTTCCTGAACTGGGGCTCTTGCTCCTTGAGCAGCAGGGATTGGGGTTTGGTGGCTGGAAAGCCAAGTGGCTTCCTGCCTGTCTCTAACGAGCGTGTCCATGTGGCTGTTACATCCTGGTCATGATGGTAAATGTTTTCTCTATGTTTTTATGCAGGACCACACCAACAATCATAGATTTCCTTAGAGCCTGTCAGCATCATGTGTGTTTGTGCCTGTGCCTGGGACGAGCCTGGCCTGGGGCGTATTTGCAGCTTGCTGAAGGTGAGGGGAGCCTGAGGAGTATGGAACACACTTGGGATGCCTGCACTTGCTGCAACATTGGTTCAGTGCCCCATGTAGATAGGGCTTGACTTGCAGGTGAAGCACAGCAGGCCCTGGGGCTGCTCGCTTTGCTCTGAGCCCACTGGATTGCATGCAAGTAATCTATAAGTAAAGGCAGTAGAGGTGATATGTGAAAGAGCACCATTTCTGTATCTTTGGCTGAGATAAAAATATTTCTTCAAAACTCATTTCCAAGGAGACCAGTGCCTCAATGAAAACATGATTATTTTTTCCCCGCCCTGTTTGAGGAGAGGTTAATTTTAACTTAGCATTTGGAGCCCAGCAAAGGAAGTTGATTCTCTCTTTTGAGATTGGAAGGGGATGAGAAACCCGTTTTCCTAGTTTGGAAGGGGGGTTTAACTGCTTAATGAGATGAGAGGTGACACTTGTCCTGTGGCATCGGGCGTGGGGGATGGGATGAGGATTCGCTGGTACAGGGAAGGGCTTGCTGGAGCTTGTCGAGGTGGCTGGGGCGAGACCATCTTTTGCTCAGTGCACCCTTTGCTGGGGCTGCACAGCTTTGCAGGCCTGAAACTGGAGCATGAGGCTGCGAGAGGGTGCTTGCCCCAGTCATTCTTGGGGGGAAATTGCCTCCGGGCGAGTGGGAACCTGATACACTCAGAGGAACTAGAGCCAGCTGCTGCTTTCCCCTTAGCAATATGCAAGTCTGTAAAATACTCATGTAAAGCCACCTGCGAAAACCCATTAACCCCTTCATCTGTGAGTCGCTCCTCTTCCCCAGCGCACTCTGACAGTGGTTGTTTCTCCTGCGGGAGCTCCAGAGTGGCCGGCACACCACAGCTTTTCTCCTTAGCTTTAGGATCCCCGTAGTGCTTCTCCTTGGTGCCTGTCAGTGGTTAATGATTAAATACAGCTACTGAATTGTGGCTGAATTTGGCTCTTGAATAGTGGGGTAGATGAAGATGTGCAGAACCTGCTTATGGCACCACGCGCTGCTCTTGCATCTGCTCATGATTCCTGGAGAAGCAATTAGCTGGGCCGGGGAGGGGGGAATGGGTCCTCACTCACAGTGACCTTGGAGGACAACGCTCTGCCTCCTTCCCATCTAAAGATCCTTCTTCTAAAGTCAGCATGCTCCAGCGCTGGGAGCCGGGCTGCATTTATTAGTAACCCCACCCATCCCTGCCTCTTGCAAGAATCTTGTGAGGCCGAGATTGTGTTTTTAGAAGCAGAATGACAGAGAGAAATTCCCTGGAGGCGAATGCAGAGTGTGTGCTGTGCACGCCAGTACAGACACACGGGGCTGGGAACTCCCAGGGAGAGATTAAGTGCGAGAGAGGAGCGCAGAGCAGCCGGAGCTGGAGGAGGGGGGCGGAGGAGGCGAGACGCTTTCTAAGCCTCAAACTGAGCTGTTCGGATTTTTTTTTCCTTTTTTTTTAAAAAAAACCCCAAACCCTTAGCCAACCTCGGTCTCGACAGTCTTTCTGAAGTGCCTCTTGCATTGCCGGATCATCTCACTGCTGGGTTTGAAGGACCCAGGCTAACATGATGTACCTCTGGGTGAGTAGAGGAGCATGTGTGAGGGCTTGCACACTTTGCACATATAAGGAATGGAAAGCTGAAGGCACTCTGCACTAACATGAGCGGCCTTCGCTGTTGGGCATAGCCCTCTGCAGCCTCCACACACAGTGGGCTGTAGTTTTCCCGGGTAAAATGTAGTATTTAGACCGAGTACTGTTAACTGGGTATCGAGCAGGCTTTTCCTGTGGTTGCAAGTTCCTCTGGAGAGAACACTTTTGGGCAGGTGCCTTGGAGACAAAGTTTCTGGCATAATGCTGTTCACTGTCTGCCATTTGTGTGACCTCTGTGTGTGTGTATATATATATTTATATAAAATTTATTTTTCATGCATAAGACTGTTCTCATGTGCCTCTACTTTGTGGAATTTTGGAATTACTGAGAGATATCCCAAGTAGTGTAGAAGTGCTGCTGAAAGGGATCTGTAGTCACTGCAGGTTAAGAGAGAGGCAGGGAGAAAATAGGTAGTTTTGGAATTTGGAGCTTTGGGGGTAGGGGCTGAAGCTGTTTCAACAGAAGTTGGATGCAGGGTTGTTTTTCCAGAAGTGGCACGGTTACTTGAGTTTCTGTTGGAGTATGGAAAATAATGTCAGGAAAAACATGTGTAAAGTGTTATATAGCTCCAGCAAGCAAAGTAGAAGCATATATAAAAGTATATATGTTTTCATATATATTTGCTTTGAGCAAGGACTGGAATTTCCTCTGGAGCAGTCAGCTGTTAGGCTGCTCAGTTTGTAATTTGTGTGTAGTTCTGCCTGCTCCTGGGCACCCTTGAGATTAGCAGTTTGCCCTTGGGTTCCTTACCTAGATAGGAGAGGTGAAGAGTTATCAGTTCCTAAGTTTTTGTTTGTTTCATTTTTTTCTTCTTTAAAAATCTCTTTGTAACTTTCTTTTTTAAAAATCTGTTTGTAACTTCGTAAGGTAGGGGCTGTCACTGCTGCTGTTTTTAGAGTCTAGCTCCCCATCACTCCCAGGAACAAACACTGGTTTATTTTAGCAACAAAGCAAGCCTTGGAACTCGGGCAGAAGGATTTGACTTCCCTCCTTTGCACATACACACACTATCTTTGTTGCAGGGTAACTTGACTCTGCACTGGGGTATGCACACTTGCCTGGTTTCGTCCAGCCGGCAGTGCTGGCAGGCACGTCCACCTCTACTCTGTTCTTCTCCCTGCCACAGCCTGGCCTGTGGACCCCAAATTAGGGTGCCAGTTTTTAGTGAGAAAGGCTGGGCAGGGGCCGTGGCTTAACTAAGATTTGTGCTTCGTTTATTGGGTGGAGTAAGAGGAGAAGTAATTCAGCCATGCTGCAACTGATTTTAGATAAGCAGTAAACAATGGAGATGTTCCTCGCCCTGTAGAGTGTGAGAGCCAAGGAGAGTCACCCGGTTGTCTTGCCTCCTCCCGCTGGTTAGGAGTGTGCGAGAGCTGTGATTGAAGTGAAGGTGTTAGCCAGTCTTTAACATGGGGGGGGCTTTGGCCCAAAAGGTAGAGCACTGTCCTGGAGTCTTAAGAAAGGGTTGAGTTTTGGGATGCTTGCCAACAGATGAAGACTGGGACCCTTCCGTGGGCTGCTACTTCTACCTGTTCCCTAAACTTAGGGCGGTACAGTTGCTGTGCCTGCATTGCTCTTATTTCCCCCCCTCCTCTGAAGATTAAGTGTTCAATGCTTCAAAGGCTGAAGGGTCTTTAAGGGCATCATCTGGGCATCGTGCCATGAAAATTAAGCAAAAATTAGTGAATTTTTGCTATGTGGATATGGTCTTTCCCTTCTCAGTACAGGTTACGTTATTGCTTTCGGGGAATCTTCCCCTCCTTGGTCCTTTCAGGAAGCTTTTCCTCTGTGCCTGTTTGTTTTTCTGCTTTAAGCTCTCTTTATCCTGAAGGGCCGCATAACCTTTAGCAGTGAGAACAGGAGCCCCAAGTGATAGATATGGTTTGGTGTGAGGTTTGCTGTGCCTCAGCTGTACTGGTTTCTTGCCTCCCTGCTTACAGGTTCTGGGGAACTCATTTCCTGCTTGTTCCCCATGCTGGTTTTTTTTCCTGTTCTGTGCCTCTTGTCCTTGGAACGTCAGGAGTTCAGTAGATGCATGGAGATTTGTACTGAGTCATTCCTTAATTCAATGCATGAAGCTACATTAATGCAATGTTAAATTTGAGGTTTTAAATATGCAAGTCCTGAAATCCAGAATTAAGGTTCCCACAGCAACCATAATGTTTCTTCCCCCCATCCCCCAGGGGTGCATGTTACAGAATTATCTTCCTTGAAGAGATTGTGAAATATTGAATGCTGTCAAATTTGACAGATAATAAAATAAAAAGGAGAGCACACCTTCCTCTGCAGCTGTAGTATGGTGTGGATACTGATCCCAAAAGTTCAGGCTACCTGCAACAAACCAGTCCCTGATTATAGTGCTGTCTCTGAAATGAAGTGGTAGTGTAGCCATGGCTCAAACTGACATTCCTGCTTGCTGAACTGTATTCCCTCGGGTGAAACTTATTGCAGGATACTCTTAAATGAGGGCCTTGTAGACTGCAGAGGATTGTGGACTGCGGAGAGCTGGGGAGTGGGAAACTTAAAATACCTGTCGTGGTGACCTAATGCTTGGCATTGTGAGGGAGGTGAAGGCGGCAGACTAGCTATTCCATTAAATATCAAGAGAGACTATTTATCTTAACACTTCAATTGAGTAGGATGCAGTTGTATAAAATCTTTCTGAAGCAGATATGGTATGATAGTCTTTCTGATGTTGCAGACCATTGGAGTGCATGCATCTGATCATCAGTGTTGAAAACTGAGGTGAGTACTTTGCCTTCCATATAAGAAGGTGCATGTAGGAGTTCTGCTTTTGCAGATAAGAGTATTTTGTGTGTAGGGGACCATCTAAACCTGCCTTTGTCTTGTCTCTTATTTGTTCCCATGTTCCCATTTGCCTGCAGCTGTCTGGGCTCATGAATTGCTCAAGAGGGCTCCTAGCCATCAGTTCTTTGGGTGGGACATGGGCTGGTTTGGGCTACAAAGGCGAGAAGATCTTTGCTTGGAGGGAGGTGCATACTGACAACTTGGGGGACAGGCATTCTGCTGGTGACAGCCAGGAGCAGAGTGGTTTGAGTGTGGGAAAAGTGTTCAACCCTTTCCTGGATAAGAAAGTCCTGTTTTTTTCATTTATAAGCAGATGAATCTTTGTGTACTGTGAGTCATAAGATATAATCTAGAGTCATTTCATTCCAAGTATTTTCTAAAGATCATGATGTGTTCTGAGAGTTTCATGTATGAATGTTGCCTTATTGGAGTTCTGTTGTTACAAGAAAGGTTGAAAGGAAGGGGCAGCAGCCCTAGCAAGCAATTTATCAACCATCCTTCTCCAGTGCTCAAAGGCAGCTTGAAACTTATCAAAGGCAGGAGGGACCAAGGTAGGGGAGGTCCATGCTGTTGCTAGGCTTCTGGTAGGAAAGCAGTGGATTCATGGCTCTGATCTCAGATTATCATAGGTATAGATAATTTCCTTGTTTCTCTCAGCCATGTACAGAGTACATGCTGAGTGTTTGTGAGGGGGTTGGCTGCCTATTGCAACTAGAAATGACTTCTTTCTCTAGAGCCCTGTGAAAGGGAAGATCTTACCTAGACCTACCAATTATCTATCATACAAGCAAGAACAGTACTAGCAAGCTTGCCTAGCTCATTTTCAATTTTTTTTTTGGTTGGTTTTCTTCCTGACCTCCATTGTACTTGATTTTTTGTCACTTTAAAGCCTCTCTTTGCATTCACTGGAATAATTTTTCCCTCTAGGCTCTGAGCTCATCAGCTTTACCACCAAGGGACTGGAAACCCACCTCTGCTGCCAAACTTGGGTCTTAGCAACGTGCTTTTTCTCGTGCCATGTCTTTCTCTTATTTGTTTGTGGTTGGGTTTGTTCTTTTTTTTCGTAAGAGGTAGCTTCTTTCAGTGAAAAGTCTGGTCATTATGGCATGGCTTTCAAAGCATGTGTTTGATAGCAGGACAACAAGTGGTTGTCCAGGGAAAATGGCCTCCTTGCTCTGTTCTGGTGCCAAGCCCGGGGCAACTATCGCAGGGCAAGTCTGGCCGTGCCTGTAGGCCTTTGGCTAGAACCTGTTTGGTAGGAATGGCAAATAAACATGTCGGCCATCAGCTGAAGCTCTGACAGGATGGGGATTTGGTGTGTGCAGGAGGTGCACTCATGGTGTGGGCAATGCTGAGAGATTAAGATGTGGTATCCTCTGGGAGGCTGTGGCTGTGGGGGTGCAGGAAGGTTTTCCTGAATACCTGTTAGAGAGCAGATCCAGGTAAATTTCTGTCAATGTGGTGAAAGGCATTTTGTGATACATGAATAAATATATATAAAAATATGTTTTACATATATATATATATATATAAATATAAATATAATATAAACACTGATTTTGGATTCTCATTCTGGAGCAGGAAAGCCCTAGCAAATGATAAAATGGAGCTCATGCAAAAATCCCCAAGCTAGTAGCCTGTAAGCTGATTGAGTCCCCGCAGTGCCATACTGTGGCATGCATATGGAGCAGCTTGAATCCAGAAGTAATATAGTTGTGTTTGTCCAGCACTGAAACTGAGATAATGAGTTCTGCTGCTTGATAAGCTTTATTAGCTTTGGTGCAGCACCTTGTGGACATGGTTATACTGCTTCCGCACCTGAGCTGCTCCATGCATAGCTGTTTGGGGAATGGCTGCATTGCATTCCCCTGGGAGTTACTGTGACAAAGCAACTTCCATCTCTTTGCATCTAGGGTTTTATACAGGCTTTGGAGATTTGGGAAAGAGAGAAAGAAGAGCTTATGAAAAGAGATTATATAATGTGACCGGCTGTGTTATTGGAGTACTAGAGTTGATAATCCAGGTGATCTTTTCCAGTTCTGTGTTGTTGCATGCCTGTAATCCTGGAAGATGCCAAGGTCACTACTAAGAGAAGGAAGCTCAGTGTGGTTCAAATCACGAAGGCATTTCAAATTAAGGTACCTGCTTCAGAGAAGGGAAATTTGAGATCAGGATGATCTGTTGTGTAGGCTACATTTGATTAATATAAAACTAAGTAAAATCAGTGCCCAACACATTATCATCATGTTCAAGAATTTCCTTCCCCGATGAGTCTAAACAAAAGAATTAGAGGGATGTAGGCTGGCTGAGTTGGTGTGAATTTCTCCAGTGGCTCTTCTGCCTGTCTACTCTATTCCCACCTGTCCAAACAGTGATGAGCACAGGGGACTGTGTTTGCTGTAAGCCTGTCCAAGTCTTGGGAGACTGACAGCGACTGGGTCCTGTTTAAGTTAGTTTTTCACCAAACAGCCTGTTTACCTTGGAAAGAAGAGGATAAACTCTAAGAGAATAAGAAGAGAATAAACCTCAGCCTTCCTGCTTTCCAGCTGGAAGCTTGAGGAAGAGTGCAGATAATAGCGATTTGAGACTGAACATCTGTGTTTCCTGCACTTCCTGTGGCGTTTATTTGTGAATCTTAATTCCAGCAGTGCCAGAACTTTACCCTTGTCCTAGCCTTCAAGGTTATGGTGGACGTACAGGGAAGGTCTTTTGAGTGGATCTGAATTTGGATGACTTTTTTGCCACAACTCTATGCAGTTGCTATGGTATTGACTGCATATGTGTGCATACTAAACCAAAAGAATGATTGGATGGCTTGTGCCATTTGCTGGAAGAGATCCATTCATCCTTCAGCAAGGGCTACTGGGTAGAGAAGGAGTTGGAGTCAGGCTGTGGGGCCAGACAAAATGTTTTCTTTAGGGAGTTGTCAGTTTGGAGGAGGCTATGCAGTCTGTACCCGCATTACCACAGCTCTGGATAGTAGTACTCTGTACCAAGAGTAGTATCATAGAATACCATGTTGGAAGGGACTTCAAGGATCGTCTGGTCCAGCCTTTTTAGGTGATACATAATTTAAATGAAATAGCCCAGCACCCTGTCAAGCTGCGCCATAAAAGTGTCTGGTGTAGAGGAATCTACCACTTCCCTGGGGAGATTATCCCAATGTTTAACTGTTCTCATGGTGAAAAATTTTCTTCTGAAATCCAGTTGGAATCTCCCCGGGAGCCATTACCCCTTGTCTTTTCCATGTGAGTCCTTGTAAGAAGGGAGCTTCCATCCTCTTGGGAGACACCCTTTATGTACTGGTAAGGTTTGTCCTAAGCCTTGTCGTCTCAAGGGTGGACAAACCCAGTTCTCTCAGTCTTACATACGATATAACGTATCCTGTGGGTGTGCACTGGAGAAGCAGGCTGTGCAGATGGACCAGCATGGATAGTTCCACGCTGGAAGTGAAAACAGGCTTGCAGAAAATTAAGTCAGTCAAGGATGTGCTTTGTGTCCTCTGGCGCTAAATTCTCTTGCTGAAAGTGTTAAAAAGATTCCTTAAAGCTGTGAAGAAGCTAAAACAAGTAATTAAGTTTCCCTCTGTCCCTTAAATTTAGGTTTCATTGTTCTCAGAGTCCTACGTCTCATGACTAATATACTGCCTGCACAATGCTCTGGTTGATTTTTTACCAGATGGTTCTTGGGTCTGTAGCCGAATCCAGGGCAAAGGCAGTTAGTTTTTCTCCTGCCTCATGAAACATGCTATCCCACACACAATGCTCTAATTGAATCTTGGACATCAAGACAACTATGATGGGAAAATATTTTGACCAGATGACATTTTTTTCTTTTTTTTCAGATATTCTTAGGGTTTATTATTCATCGTGCTTTAAGGAGCTGGCATGGCATGATACTGGAATGCTCCTCCATACGTTTTTTATAATTTATAAATCATCTAGTGTTGAAACAAAGTTTAAATGCAGAAAAATGCTGGAATTCAAGTATGTATACGTGGCTAGAAAATAGAAAATGTGTAGTGCGATCTGCCTGTTGCTATGTTTTAACTTTTCATCTCTGTTGTAATGGCTTTCTTTTTCATCCCACCAACAGTCACTACAGTGATGGCTTCTTGCATCCATGATGTACCTTTTACTCGGAGAACCCTTCTGAGTAAAAATGAAGCATCTCTTGGGAAGGTAGCAAACCCTATTTGACAGCATGGGCGGTGTCTGTAGCTCCATCAAGATTGTCTCAGTGGCACTGCAAAGCAGCTTTGCTCAGAGGCCTCTTGGATCCAGCAGCAGTTTCAGCTAATTCCTCTCCACCCCAATTTATTATACTGAGATTTTGGCTGCTGCTTGAGTGAGGAGAAGTAGTGAATGCCTATTACTTTTTTTGGTCCAACTAGCTGAAAAGGAGAATCACATTCAGCATTAGGTGAGGCTATTGATTGTAGCATATTTTAATAAATGGGCAGGTTTTTGCTCAGCCTAGAGAAGAGAAGGCTCTGGAGAGATCTTATGGTGGCATTCGAGTACTTAAAGGGGTCCTATGGGAATGCTGGGGGGCAGCTCGTTATTAGGGAATGTAGGGATAGGATGAGGGGATATGGTTTTAAGCTGAAAGAGGGGAGATTTAGGTCAGGTATTAGGAAGGATTTTTTTACTGTGAGGATGGTGAGGCACTGGAACAGGTTGTCCAGATTGGTTGTGGAATGCCTATCGCTGGAGGTTTTCAAGCCTGGATTGGATGAGGCTTTGAGCAACGTGATCCAGTGGGAGGTGTCCCTGCCCATGGCAGAGGGGTTGGAACTGGATGATCTTTATGGTCGCTTCTGATCCAAACCATTCTATGATTCTTTGCATATAGTGTTTGTTTAACTGCTGGTTTAAAACACCTTTAGGACTCAGAAGTGCTGTAGAAATATGAGATGCCTTAATGCTTTTTCCTTGCATGAGGAACACGGCTCTCCAATGCATCTGTTCCACTGTTGCAAACAGGTGTGTGATAAAAACCCCCTTCCCTCTTCAGTCAAGCGGGTGATGATGGGTACTCAGTCTCTCATTTAAACGTGCATGGTTTTCTCTCCTACAGGAATAAAAACTTTAAAAATAGTATACATATCTACAAAGAACTGAGGGCCTTGTCCTCTTTCCCTCCTTCCCTCCCCCCGCTACCAACTCAAATTACCAGCAAGCTTTGGAAACTTTGGGGCAGGGGAATAGAGGTGCAGCTGGCCCGCATGTGTTGCACCAGCTGTAATGCAAATGATACATGCTGAGAGAGACTTTTCTCACTTTTGTAATTCTTGAATATTGTTGTGCAGTGGGGACATGTGACAATTTGTCTTAAATATGTTTGCTGATATGTTCTGCAGAGCATACTGCCTCCTTTGTTCCTTGCCACGAAGAGACAATATCAAAATCCAATTGCCTGTCAGCAGCATATCTGAATGCAGCTGGGACTATCCTCCTGGCTTTCCCATCCATCAGTCCTGGGTTGAACCCATTACACTTGATACCAGTTAATTTAGAACATGGACTTTGGTAAATCCTCAACCTTCTTGGCTACTTGGACAATTTGTGATAAACTCCTTTTTTTTTTTTTTCCCCCTGAAAGTGGTGCTACCTATTGCTCTTCAACTGTGAGAGGCTGAAGGGGAAACGTCTGACTGACCTACCTACTAGTTGTTTGTGGGGTACTGGTTGACCTTTTGCCACTTATCTGGAGCAGTAAAAGCATGGGTGCTGGGGGTTCGGTTGTGTAAAAACAAAGCTGATGTTGATTTAATCCCATTACGTTGCGTTGATCTCTCAACCACTGGACTCTTAGTAGGATTCCAGCTTTAATCCTGTAAGGATCAATCTGGCCTGTTGCTTTTCTGTCCTGATCCTAAATCCCCCTTTAATCTTGTTAATTATACCAGGCCTTTTTTGGTTTCATTTCTTTTCCCATGTGGACCAGCAGAACTGCATTAAATCTTCTAGTTACTGTCTCTGACCTGGTGGTTTTACCCTTTCTTTTTTATGCTATTGAAGAACGAGGTGCTCCTGAAAGCTGATTTTAGCATTGCAGCGGTGCCACATCAGAATTTGGTGGTCCGGGGTCTGCTGCTTCAGATTCCCATGGAGTCAGTTAGTCACGCTGTTGTGCCAAATCCCTCCTGGTTTTGTTGTTTGGTTTGTTGTTTTTCTTTGGTTGGGGTTTTTGTTTGTTTGTTTGGGGTTTTTTTATGTGTGGGGGGGGTGGTAGTTATTTTGGTTGATTGTGTTGGTTTTTGCCCCCCATCTGTTGCTTGGTGTTGTGCTGTGTGAAGGGAATGTGGAATTGTGGAAAATGAGAGCCACTTTAAAATATGAGAGAAATTTGAAAGAAAAAGGTTTTTTCAGAGCAGAATCCCATTGACTGATGTTGAGGGTATGTGAAACGCTCCTAGGCTGATGAGGCAAAGGCTCTGGAAAGAAGCCGAGGTTGTGTGTTCCAGGAGAAGGCTTGGACAGTGCCATGGTCCACAGATACTTTCTGAAGGTCATGGAGAAATTCAGCTGCTTAATTCAGCCTTTTTATGTTTACGCGTGTTTGGTGGCTTAAGGAGAGGAATAATGCGCATTCAGACTTGAGGCTCTTTATCTTCACATTGCACTGTCTGCAGGCCTCCAAACCCAGCGCTGCCTTTTCTGTGTAATGCACAAGGCCAATTTCTCACTGTGACAATCTGCTCTTGGCACTTGCAATAATAGAAACTAGCTATGCTTAATATATTCATCTTTGGTATTTCCCATACTGTAAAGGAGGAAACCAACCCAAAACCTGCACCTACTTCTGCTGTAACTTGATCAAGAGCTGACAGATCATTTCTGGAACATGTCTGTGCTAGGATCCTGTGACAGATTTTATGCCTTTACCTTACAATGCTGCTTCTTCCATCTCTCTTGACCATCTTGCTCTGCCTCACCCAGCAGAGGCTTCAGCTTTTCCAGCCTATCAGCCAGATCCCGACTTCATACCATCTTGCCAGAGCACTGTGGGTCTGATTTCAGGCTTTGCCAAAATGCAGACTGTATGGATGGATCTGCCAGAAAAGTAGCCAAGCTGATTCCTTTTTAAACTATAGGGAGGAGGAAAACTGGTTTTGGATCATGGAGGATGAGCTGTCAGGTTGGGTTTATTCTAATTAAAGTAGTCCTGGTGCTTAGCTCTTGGAAAACACTTAGAGCCATGACAAGAGGTGGCTATTGCTTTTAGGCAAACGTGGGTGTTTTCCCAGCAGTTCTAGGGTTAAGAAAATTTCAGAGGGGTGACATGGTGACTGTATTCCCTATTTTTGTGTGTTGCCAGTAGCAAGAAGGGGTAAACTTTGATTTCTAATCCGCTTTGGAGGAGGCTCCGTATCAGGGCTGCACAGAAACATCCAGTCAAGCAGCTCCTTTATCATAAAGGGGATTTTAATTAAAACTGTTCTCGCATCATGAACGGAATGAGCGTCAGTGCCAGCCAGCCCTGTACTGGGCATTTATCTCCTTCAAACCACATTACCAGTAATTGCTGCATTAAATCAAAGTCGAGGGAGATTACAGGTCTGAATTGGGCAGGCGGCCGGTGCCAGTGCGGGGAGCTCCGTGCTGCTGAAGCGCTGATATGGGAACCCCCTTTGCCCTCCAACCGGGGGTGAACAGTCAGAGGGCTGCTGCATCCCAAGAAGCCCTTCTCATTATGGGGCTGGAATATTTGTCAGAGCCTAGGAGGGGTGGCAGGCTGTATACTTGCAGCATTTTAAGATGCTGGTGAGTTTTTATTAACTTCCTTTTAAAACAAATAAACCAACCCAATAACAAAGCAAACCCCATGGCATTGCCAGCCCACTCCTGTCTCCTGTTCGAAACCACCACAGACATTCACTTTCATTCATTCTCTGCTGCTTATTCTAGCCCTGAAACTCCAGAGCAAATTGCCTCTTTTCTTGATAGGACCCTTTCTCTCCACTCTCTGTCACAGCTCTGTTATGGAGCTGCTAACTTGGTCCCTCTTCTGCCCTGACATGGGAGAGTTGTTCCCCTTCTTCACCTCTGCTCTCACTTAGGAATTGTATCTTCCTTGACCTGTGGTTCCTTTGCCAACTATGGCTCATTAGTTCGTTTAATTATTTTTCTAGGTTTTTAAGCATTCTGTTGTCTCTGGCTCTAGAGCAGCTGTTTCCCTTCTTCTTGTTCCTATACTTTGACCTTGGTGGCTCAAAAAAATGTTCTGATCATCCTACTGTTGTTCTTGCTTCCATTCTTCAGACCTCTGGCGGGGTGAGGCTGAGGAATGGCTATGCCCATGTGAGGTTTTAGGCATGTAGACTGGATGAAGTAATTAGATCTCTGTGGGCAATCAGTGAACTATCAAAATGTGACAGCTGGATTTCTAGGGGCTGTTATTAGATCTGTTCCTCAATTGTAAAGAAGGTAAGTTGGGAACAGAATGTGCAGAAAGCTTGGGGGTTTTTTCCTACGTCACAGTCATTTTCTTTGTTTTCATCTTGATGGCAGTTTTGTATTTTCCCATTCTGTGGCAGAAAATCAGGGGCACTTGGGTGACAGTGACGGTTTTTCTTCATTTTGCTGAGATACTGTTGGTAATCTGCCATTCAAGTTTGCTTCCTGCAGGGTTTGCACATCTACCACATTCCTCTGCTGCAGAAAAGGGTCTCATTCCCAACACCGTACTGAGAATCCGGTAATGTATGTGGAAGAGGATGCTGCAGCTTGACCTGCCTGCTAAAGCAGTTCAGTTGCAGGCTGTCAAGGCATATTAGATTTTCAAGGTTCATATGGGTTTCTCAGAAGCTATCTAGTTCAGAGCAGTTGCAGGAGGTGTGCCTGCTGTGCCCCTTCAGAGCTTGAAGTTGCAGCTTTTGCTTCATTACCATGTGAGCCTGAGATGCAGCTTAAGTATTGCCCTACTTTAACTCTGGCCTACGCACAAATGTCTAGCCTGAGATAAGTGGTTCTTTTAAATTCATGTGAAGAGACCCATAAAGCCATAGAGGCTGAAGTTTGAGTACTGCTGATAGCCAAGCTGATAATGCAGAGGGTTTGCAGTTAATTTTTGCATTAGTAGTCCTGTTACCATGAAGTGAGAGAAGCCCTGTTGCAGAGTAACTGGAGAGATGTGCAGGGAACACAAGACGAGTCTTTGGTGAAGATTTGATAATGAGATAAAACAGAGATGAGGGTTTTCATGGGAACCAGGAAAACATCTTAATGGCTTTCTGGTTTTGGGACAGAGGATGCAGATTCTGGCAAATTGAAGCGAGTGAACGTATGTGATCTTTTGTTTTGTAGAGGTCACAGAAAGCTGTGGCAAAGAATGGGTATCTTGGCTGTGAAGAAGATGCAACTGGTGGTTGTTGTCCAGGAATTTTGGCTTCTGTGACTTGTTTCAGAACTTGTGGTGAGTTCAAGCTAGCCTGCAGGAAAGGACTTTGGACTGAGCTGTGTCAGACTTATTCTGTCCTCTTAGCTCTTGGGGAGAAGCGTTGCTAGTGCTTGACTTACGTGCCTATAGCAGACCTGTGTGCCCATATCTTGGGACTTTGTGAGAAGAAAAAGATTTCCAGAATTTTGATCACTCTTGTTTTCTTCGATAAGTTTCAGAAATGCCCAACCAACCAAAATATAGGTGTTAGCTACCTTTTACTCTTTTTGTCTTAGTCTGAGGCAGAAAGTGAAGACACTTCTTACTGAAGAGCTGGCATAGCCTCAGCATACCTCCTGTATTCTACACTACAGCCTCCCACTTCTCCACTAAAACCACCAGAGGAGGGGCACAGCATAAGTAGCATCTCTGTCCCAACAAGAGTAGTCCCTGGGCCCACTCCCTCCATTAAAGCATCACTTGCTGCTGTCACCATTCATTTAGTGTGTTTGACTTTCTTCTTTTGGGGTAAACGGCATTTTTCTTGTCAAACCTTGGCTTTTCTTGTTATTTATGGATCCTTTCTGTGCACTCAGCAAGTGCACCAAACTCTTAACTACAGTGCTGATATTTTGCTCTTGAATCTCTTTCCAGGTGCCCGAGTTTGGGGTTATTTTTTTTTAATGGGAGTGGGGAAAAAGCGGGAATCATCATCTGAATCTTAGCAGTAGAGCAAGGTTTTGAACAGAGGCCTACAGAAATGAATGGACAGATGTAATTCTTCTATTATGAAATTGTCTTTGCATATTTACACCGAAGGTGTCATATTCTGTATACTACCACGCTGGAACTGTTTCCAAATGACTTCCTGAGATTTATTCGGTGACCCGCTGTTGCGGCAGCTAAAGGTCCTGCCTGCATGATGTTCTCCAATTCCTCAGCTCCTGCCAGTAACACGGTCTCCGACCCAGCTGTCTCATGTAGACCATGTTACCTGTTTATTTATCTTTTACTTCCATTCAATTAAGAGCTTTATTTAATATTTTTGACGTGTTTTGTCTCTTGCTTGCATGGGTACAAAGTGTGGGCAGCTGGTCTGCTATTGTGATTGCACCAACTTGGGCAGGGAATGCCTTTTCTTCTGTGTCAAAAGAACAAAATGCTGCCCAAGAAAACTTTCCCCCCAAATGCTGCTCTTGTTTGTGTAGCTGGGAAGCCATACTGCCCTAAAGTAGGGATACATCTGTGTCAATGCTAGCGTAATTTATTGTGTGGACACTCTTTAACTTGGAACAAGCACATTTTTCTATTTTAGTTTGTCACGTAGCAGCAATTTGATAACCCAGGAGGTGAGGTGGGGAGGAAAATCCATACCAAACCCATCTCCATTAGGGAGTAAGTGCTCAGCTTGATGAGTAAGACACGGCCACGTAACTGAAATGTTCTGCAATAGTTGATCGTGTACTCCCTTCACCCCAGGCAAAGGCGAGGTAAAACGTGTTGGCTCAAACCCTCAGTGAAAGTGGTTTATCCTGTGAGTGTTTGCAAGGGACTGGGAATGCGTGTGGCATCACCAATGGCCCCACAGCTGCCACGCAGCGACTTGCTGGTGGGGCTGAGATAACTGCTTAAGTATACTTCCACTATAGGGGAAATGGCTAGTGTAGTCTAGCCCTTGTTGATTCATTCAGTTGAAAGTGTTTGGTGAAAGTAGCTCTGATCTACCATCTGGTGACTTTTAATGCTATTTATTCTTAGGAAGATAGTTCTTTAATTAAGGAATTAACCTTAATTTTTGTAGGCTTAGCATAGATCTGGAGAAATGCTCAGGCTTAAGCTGCTATATTTCATAGAAGAATCAAGTCTCTTTTTTTCAGATCTCCCTGTTAACTGTCTAGGTGTAAAAGTTGCCCCCTTAAGGATCAGCTAATTGAGCTGCTGCTACTTGTGAAGTGAAAACCAAGTGGGAGTATGAGAGCTTTTCTCTGGCTGAGGTTCTGGAGCTACCTGATAGATCTAGCAGCCTCTGTAGCAAAGAAAAACTGCCTCCACTCTATTCTTTTTTTATTCCCCTTTCTTCGCTCCCCCCAAAGGAATATAGAAAGGCAGCATTGCTATCATGTAATGCCTAAACCACCAAGAGAAAACTCCTTTTCTTTGTTGTTGAAATTCTGCATTGGACACCCTTTGGTTTTTCGTGTTAGCAGGCAAAAAGCATTTTGATGGACATCTAGCATTATACCTAGATCTGTGCATATACAAGTGGTCCCAAAAGAAAGCTGTATTACAATCACCTTCTTTGCCAAAAGGCTTAGCCCGAAAGCACACTTACTTTCTTCCTGAAGTAATGCCAAGCACTTAGAGTTCTCCTTGAAAGGAGGCCCAGGTCCAACATACTGATATATTTTTCTCTGGAAAATCTGTGTATGCTTTCTTTTCCCCCTTTATACTCTGCCTCTGGTAAGTAACTAGAGTGATGGAGCCTGTCTGGTTTTTGAAGCTCCTTTTGGACTTGTCATGTGTTATGCTCAGGTGTGCTCTAGTTTTCTCAAAATAGCATAATTAAAACCTGTTTTGTAATGCGTATAAAGCGATGGATTGGGGTAGAAATGAAAGTTGAAGTCATGTCTTTTATGCTGCTGGTATATCCAAACTACTGCCAGCTTTATTTTGCAACTTAATCACTAATGTATTTTTGTGAGTTACTGTACCGTTAACACTGCCTTCCTGGGAGCCAGCTCGTTAGGTGGTGGTGTGCATAAACCTTGGCTCTGGGAGCACAGTCTTTTGACAGAGGATCTTTCAAACCTCAGGTGAGTTCATTGCTGCCTTACATTTTTCCTTTGTAGTAATTTCAGAGACAGACTTTGGGCAATCTGAGTTTTGCCTGAATTGATTCCTGGTCCCTTTCTGGCAGCTGGAGTTGTAAGGGTAGGATCTGTACTTCCAACTTCAGTAAGACTCTGCCTACACAGAACTTCAAGTTCAAGAGTCTTTATTCTCCAGTTTCACCAGGAGTCCTTATCTCTCTTGACAACCATAACTGCTTAGATTTGATACTCTGAGAGCTCAGTTTCTTGTTGAGGAAGATCCCGGCTTATGATCTCATGAGTCCTGCTTTGGTCCATAGGTTTCTGGAGTTTGCTAATGCTACAGTTCTACTGGATGACTGTAAGAATCATAGAATGGTTTGGGTCAGAAGAGACCTTAAAGATCGTCCAGTTCCAACCTCCCCTGCCATGGACAGAGATGCCTCCCACTTGATCAGGCTGCTCAAAGCCCCATCCAACCTGGCTTTGAACACCTCCAGGGATGGGGTATTCACAACCTTTCTGGACAACTTGTGCCAGTGCCTCACCACCCTCACAGTAAAAAAATTTCTTTCTAATATATAACCTAAATCTCACCTTAAAACTGTTACCCCTAGTCCTATCAGTACTCAACAAAAGCTCTACAAACCAAAAAAGTCACTTCTCCAGCAAACAAAGGTCTTACAAGATGCTGCTTCAGCAGACTGACATGGTATCCTTGCTCTGCCTCTGTTTTCTGTCTTTCCCTAAAGCAACTTTGGCTTTGTAAATAAGTGATGCTTAAGAAATAAGTATTTTTAATTTCTGACCTGTCCTTTTATGCTATGTATTTGTAAATATGTTTTAAAACTGTGCTAGTTTCCCAGTCTAGACAAACCATTAATATTTAATAGCTCTGTGTAGATGATGCAGTTAAGAGCTGGGGGTGGTAACAGAATGCAAGTATCTTATGTCTATACTTTAAAGTGTGCACGATATCTAGCTCTTAAGCCACTTTAGATCGGTTTCATGACTACGAAGCTTGGCTGGGGACTGTTTGGAGCAGTAGAGGTAGATGTAAGCAAATTCCATCACTTGTATATATATTGCCTTGCAAATGGAGAATGTGTTGCAGAATAAGATTGAAAAAGGAGATCTCCAGTGTTTTGAGGGGAAAGGACATGACCAGGAGCTATTTAAGACCTTCCATTTTAATAAATATTGTCCTTGGTATTCTTAGGTTTTCCTGAAATAATGAATTTTATCTGTGAAATTTGGTATGGATAACAACTGAGGTTCCATTGCTTGCCTGAGGTATTTCTTTGGTAGAAGCAATGTGTGATGGGGCTCTCTTCTCTGCTACATATAACCTGATATTTTCTGCTTTCACTAGGTTTGGGCTTCTTAGGCTTTTTGCCAGAGGGTTTTTAGTTTCCTTGAATTCAAAGTGTATTTTTGGTAATTTAATTTGTGCTAATGTATTTTAGGAACATGAATCCTAATGAACACGAAGAATCAGTAGCACTAACTAATCAGACCAGGTTCAGGCAAGCAGTGGCTCCTCTGGCTTTTCCAAGGCATTCAAATTCTTTCCTGTGATGTCCTTATTATGCTAATTTAACACGTTCTCGTTTGCTTCTGCTGCTACTCTGCATCCCCCAGAACTGCTGGTTCCATTTCTGCTTAATGTATCTTTTTTCTGATCTTCAGCATTTGCATGTTTAACGTGTTTCAATCTCAAAGAACCCACTGGCTTAGTGCTGAGTTATTTGCTCTCCTGCATAGCTGATCCACCACCAGGTCTTCTTACTCTTGAGATCAGGACATGTAGGTAAAACTGCCAGGTTCCTGAAATGTGAGGGAAAGCAATTGTGCAATCACCTATTTGTCATTGTCTTTGGTTCTGCTTTTTCCATTTTGGAATACTGAGATTTCCTTTGCATGCTCTGCCTGCATTTGTGTCCCCCAGACTTGAATCTTTAATTATTTCAGGGTCAAACCAGCAACTAGACCATATGTATTTTTTATAGTCGTTGCTTATATTAAACTGGGAAGGAAAAAAAATATCATGCAGCTTTTGGAAAATTGTTATACTTATTCAAACCAGCCAAGCAATACAGCTCAGAAAATGCAGCCCTGTAGAGGAATGGTGCCTTTCCAGTATGAATTGTTACTTGGAGGGAGGGAAAGCCACTTTCATTCTCAGGACATGGGACTTGCTTTGGTGCAAAATGAGAGTCTCTTGCAGCATTAAAGATGTAATCTCAGTACCGTGTGCTGTTTGTCTAACACCGGTACAAGCTGGCTGAGCTGCTTGATCTATTTAGCTGCTATGGAAATCAGTACATACCCAGCCAGAAAATGCATCCTTGCTTGCTGGCATGCTTCCTACATTTACATCAGTCTTTAAAAAGCAGAGACATATTGTAAGCTGCTCATCAGATCCCTGATGTCCCAGTTTAGCAGATGTAGTGATTGGCTAATTGTTAAAGATGCCATTTTTGGTGGGTGAGAGGAAGAGCATCAGCCAGGCTTCCAGCGATGAAGAGTTAGAATCAGCAGAGGTAAGAGCTCTTTAGTGAGAGTAACTAGATAAGGCTTGGATTAATTTTTCTGGAGAACAGAGAATTATACTAAAGATTTTATAAATTCAGTTTATAAAATTAAACTGTTTGTGTAATTTCTTTAGTAAAGATCAATGTAGTGTAATGACTGTGCAGCATAGAAATATCCTGGTCTCTGTGCTGTATTGCTGTGTCCCCGCAGTACCACAGTTTTTAGCAATTAAAAAAAATAAAATCTGCATGGAAAATGTCAGGAACTACTATGAATGCACTTTAAACACAGGGGGACTCTGGCTAGCTTATGTTCTTGTAACTGTGCTTGCAATTGTGACTTAGCATGTTTGATACAAGCAGTCTGAACAAAGCAGGCAAAGCCAAGCCCAGGGCTGTGGTCTTTCATTTTCCAAAAATGCTCCTCAATCTGCAGACATCAAAGAGAGACGCACATGTGAAACAAAATACTGGCTTTTGAGAACATTGGGAAAAACTTGTGTTGTCTTCATACCTTGCTTAGTACACAGAAGGAGGGAAAATTAGGTAAATGCTACAATAGCTTGTAAAACAGTATCTGTAGGCAAATTGATGGGGTAAGTAGGAAATAGAAAACAATACAATTCAATGTTCTAAAAAGAATAATAAAATTCAGCAGTAACTAGATGGGTGATATTCTTAGTTGAGGGAGCTAGGAGTTGTGTGATCGGTAAATACACAAACATTTTTTTTCAGGCTCCTGGCATTAGAAATAACTAGTAGAGGAACCAGAGCTACTGGTGCAGAACATGAAACTGGAGATTATAAAGATAATATCAATCTATAGGAATAGTAGTCATGTTTTTAACATGCATTCAAGATTATGTGTGGTTCAGATATGATGGATGTAAAAGGTGATAGGCTGTATTGTATGCAGCAGACTGTAAATAAGAAAGAAGAGAGATACTGATAATGTAAAATCTGTTTCTGGTCAAAATTGCTGTGGGGAAGAATGGTAAAAAAGTCCCAGGGGGAGTTCTATGAGTCTGCTGTAATCCCTCATAGGATTGGATTCGGATACAAATTTGAGATTCCGAAATGATGTCATTCCCAGTACCATTAGAGAGATAGATATTGGTATGATAAACTAGTTTCTCAGATATAGCTTGAAGAACAAATGTTGCTAATAATAATAGGGTCAAAAGATTTCTGCACTATAGCATCATCACCTGTTTTTAAGACAGTGAGTGAATTCTTGGTGCAATCACTATTACAGGAAAACAAGCTGTTCAGAAGCTTCTGTGTCCCCACCTTTGGATGGAGTGATCATGATACAAACTTTCATACATGGCGCAAAGTACTTAATTATGTCAGTGAATTGGATTGAAAACTTAGACTGAAATGAAGAAATGTGTGCTTTGGGTTTGTGTGTTTATTTATTTATTTATATTTGGTGGTGTGTTGTGAGCTTTTTTTTGTTAGAAATACTTTGGAGACAAATTCTTGATGATAAGTAAAGGGGAAAAAAATTGTAAGATGAAACTTCAGCCTGACTGGAGGCGTAATTACCTTGTAAAGGCTTCTAGGTGAAAAAAGAGAATTTACAAAAGAGGATTTATCAGCAGAGATTGCTGTGCCTTTAAAGTCAGTAGGGATAAAATGAGAACTGCCAAAAATCAGGCTGAGTTAAACCTTGCAAATGTTGCTAAGGAAATGGATGACGGTTTCTCAGAAGACAATTAGAGAGAAAGGAAGATGTGGGGCTGCTGAGTGTTGGGGATAGGGTGGTTAATGAGGATGCTCTTGTGATCACAGAATTGAACAAATCCTTTTTTGTTGGTTTTGAAGGTAGAATTGGTTGTGGGAGCAATGGCAGGATGGGTAATGGGCATGAACCTGCTGTAGAAGCAACCACACTAGATATTTAAAAGCCCCTAGTACGTGCAGGCTGGACTGGGGAGGAGCAATACCTGTTCCTGAAAGTGAAAGAACCAGTTCATGAAGTTTCAGATCAAATACAAGTTTTAATCTATGAAATCAGGAGCACTATCATATGTTTTGGAGAACAGGAAGCATAATAGCCCTGTCAGTGGTGGGGGGATGATTAAGGTTGTGCCATATCAGCCTATCTGTTTTTAAGATAACCAATTTTCTTAACTTGATAATATGCATTTTTCTTAATGGGATGATGTGTTTTACTGTAGATGGGTCCCACGGCATCTGATATGGTGCTACAGAGGATGATAATAATAAGGCTAGAAAAGATGCAGTTTAGTGCTGGAATTGTGAAACCAATTAGGACCTAACAGTGGTGTTCTGGGTAATGTCTTTTAAAAAACAAAAAGAACAGACAAGCAGAAGCCAGACTAGGTGCAAGAAAGGGCTTCTGGAGATGGGGGAATAGCAAGCCTGTCATGTGAGAAAAGGCTGGGACAGCTGCTTGTTCAGGGGGATAGAGAACGGGATATATCAGGGAAGTTGATTGTAAGGGAAAGAGAAAATACAATTAGGCCAGAGGATGTTACTGGCACATGAACAAAGGACAAACAGAAATTGCTCAGGAATAATGTTAAGCTGGAGACAAACAGGGTTCTCAGCTGCTGGGGTGTGCTGTTCTAGAGCAGGCTTTTGGCCAGGGTAGTGTAGCTGCAGAACCCAGTTCTACGATGTAGCTTGGTAAATTTTTATGAAAAGATTAGATGATGTTGTATGGTAGCACTTGATCTCATTCTGTGTACCAGGAGTACTATTCCAGGATTAATATTTCTGTAATTTAAAAATTATTCATATGTGTGAGCATTTGCAGGAGCAAGGCTGTGGTTTTATAACAGCTACCTAACTTGTGTTACTGGAAATGCATGTGCATAGCAGGTTATATGGTAATGTGGTTTGCCTTTATCTCGGAATAAAATTATGGAGTGCAGCGCCATCTCCCATTTGAGTAATATTGGTTGCAAGTCAATGTGCAGCAGTAAACCAGCCATTATGGCCAGCCCTGCAGCAAATTGAGTAGTTTATTGCCAGTCAATATAAGTCTGTTTAGTCCTGCTGTATCCATCTCAGCACATACAAATTTAAGGCTAATATTTCTCACTTAGTCTGCTGTGGGACACAGCGGGGGGGATGCTTTGTTACTGAAGTGTCACTGAAGCATCTAAACACTGGTTAAGGCAGGGTACCTAAAATCTGCATCTAAAACTTAAAAGCATGGCAGTTCTATCTGGATCTGTAGTTAAAACAACAGAGGAGCTTAGGTGATGCTCCCTGCTCCCCCTCCTTGTTTTGTTTTGCCCATTTGATGGTTATTTATAGGTCGTAAGATATCTGCGCTAGGATTTGGAAACATTTTAGTCCCCTGAGGCCTGGTTGGAAATGACAAGAATTGGATTGTGAAATAAATGTAAGGCTTTTAAACTTAGTTAGGGATTTGGTTTTAAAACCTGGGGCCGTAATACTGAGTAGCAAAACCAGGCTGTGGAAAAAGACTTTGAGTTTTTATAAATTAATGCCTTTTCATAAAAAGATGTTATTGGAGATACTAAATTGCTTGAGTGCATAGTAATAAGCTATGCAAAAGAATGAAGGGCAGGCACCAATTAAACACGTTGTTACAGAAAAGAGAAGGGAAAAAAAAAAAACGGTGCTGGCTGTTCAGAGGAAACCAGATACCATCTGTGCCCCAGAGCTGGGCTGGCAGGGAGGGTGCTGAGAGGCAGCCAAACAACCCTCTGAAGGTGAGGAGGAGGCATGGTGTGAGCTCCAGAAAGCTGGACTGGGTCTGGGGCAAAATAAACTGGTCAAGGGCAGAAGGAGATGGAAGGTCATTGTGGGAGCCTCATCCTTTTTCCCCTGTGAAGAGATCTAGAAGCATAGCTGCTTTCCCATTTATGGGTAATTAATTTCTCTCTGTCCAAATCTTCACACAGAAACAATGGCTATAGAAACTTTTAATTTTTTTTTTAGAAGTAGAAAATGTCATGCTTTATTCTCCCCAAATTGGCCATGCTTTTTTTGTAAAGAAGAAGTGGCCTTGTTGCCCTAGGAAAGATGATGAGAGTGGGCGGCAGCTGCCATAACCACTCACCCGGGCTCGTAGCTGTCCTTTTCCAAGGTATCCCAGAAAGCAAGGGCAGTGGGAGCCAAGGACAAGCCAAGAGCTGTTCTGCCAGGTTGGCTGGGTCAGAGGGCTGCCGATTAGGCACACGCTACCTAAATTACAAAGTGTCATGCATGCAAATTGTGCTAGATAATGATCCATGTATTTAATCTCGGGGAAAAAAGTAAATCTGAAGTTTAACTCTTTCTTAGGGGAAGGGAATTATCAGTGACAATGGAAAGGCAGCTACCCCAGAGCTAATCTGAAGGAGGTGTTTAATGGTGCACAGCAGCACTGCTGAAGAGCTAAAAGTTTAGAAATGAAACCAAAAATCCACCGTCTGCATTTAAAATGGAGGTAGGGGTAGGTTTGGATTGTCCTTGTTGGGTTTGATCACTGTAACATCCTCATTTTTAAAACTTCAGAGGGAGCGGTTTTCTCACTGCTCTTCTTTGTAGGATGGTTTTCTCACTGCTCTTCTTTGTAGGATGGTGGGAGTTGCATGTGGTTTGGGGCTGTTAACTCCTTGGGAGCCTTGAGGTTTGGACTGGTGTCATCCTGGTGTGGTTTGGCATTCTGATGGGTGAAACTGGTGTCTTCTAAGAATCAGCAGTGGGCTCTTGAGTGTCCCATAACACACCTAGCATTCTGGGCCAGTGGGGTGAGCCTGCCTGCCTCTGTCTGGGCTGCTCCCCAGCTGTCCCTGTCGGTCAGGGAACAGATTCCTCCTGGGAATGGGGAGGATGGGCTTTCTAAAACGGGCACAACAACTGGCCTTGCCCAGCCTTGCCCCCTTCTCCCCATGGCTTGCTCCCCTGTGGCACTGTTAATCCCCCCTCCACCCCCAGTTTGATTGGGACAGCTGAGGGGGGCAACCTGCTGGCCCAGAGCTGGGGTGGTGGGGGCTGTCCTGGGCCCCAGCTCCCCCCGCTAGCCCCAGTTCCGGCAGCTGTCCTTGCCCGCCTCAAGTGTGGAGGGAGAGAGAGGCGTTAAACGATACCGGCACGCACTCAGTTGTGAAAGAGATCCCTTCAGTCTGAGATATCAATGTGGCTTCTCCTCTCTCTCCCTCCCCGACCCCAAAGGGTTTTACTATGCTAATCCCAGCACCTGTCCCTGCCGAGGACAGCAAGAAGGGTATGGGGGTGGGGAAGGAACAGTCCCATATGTTTTTCCCTGTCCTGGATTGGGAGTGATCCCTCTGACGCACCTAAAGCCCAGCACATATGCTCTTTTCAGGTCCTAAATGCTGTTTGCTTCCTCCCATCCCTGGTGGTGGTGACTCTGAAGATCCCGTGTCACCCTCTTCCTGGCAGTCGCTCTGTTTGCTGCCCGGGAGTCGCAGGACGTTCCTCAGTCAAGGCTTGCAGGGCTGTTTTCAGTAGGGGATTTCTAATTTTAGGAACCTCTGCTGCCTATGGTTGAGTGCTGCCTTGCTGGATCCCAGAAGAGAGGGGCTGAGCCGAGCTGAGCCAGGCAGCTCCTTTTTATTTTCAGCTGAGCTAGTGTCAACCTGAGTGGCCCCAGAGGCCTGAGCCAAGCACTGCGCAGGGCTGCCAGAGTCCTTCCCACAAGGCTGAAAGACGGAGATTCAGGTTTGAAGCTTCCAGTCCTGTGTCCATTTGGCCTTCAGCTGGAGAATCTTTGGCTATGTATGGTGTGTATTGTATGGATTACCAATACCCAGTCATCCAGGTAAGCAAAAGGACAGTAGTGACTTTATAGAGTCTTGGTGTTCGCTCTGTATGTTTTTTTGGCAAAACTGGAGCTTATGTGCTGTTTTTGTAGAAGGACACTGCTTCCATGCTGGGCTTCTTGGCTTGGTTTATCTCAGGCCTTGGCAGCCCGGAGGCTTTGCAGAGGGCTTTGAGGCTCCTGCACATGAGCAGTACCATTTGATACTTTATCTCCAAGACTATGCTGTTTGAGACTTGTGTGTTTTGGTTTGCCATTTTGGCTTTTTTCCCAATTCATTCCACCACCCCCCACCACCCCCCCTTTTTTTTTTTCTAAAGGGCTTGAGCCACCATCAATGCCATGTACTGGGAACTAGTCTGTTCTTATGTGCCCTACTGCATTGTCTGGGTGCATTTGACTTGTATGTGTGACTGCAACCCATCCTGCAGGGATGGGGAGCCACTGGGAGCAGCTTCTCACCTATTTTTCTCCTCCGTCTTCTGAAACCATCCACAAAATCTCGACATTTGTCACCTTTTTGCTTTTAGAGGTCCAGCGAGGTTGTGGGCAATAGGAATGGGTGAGTTTGGGAGCAGCGCTCTGGGCAGGGCGAAGCCTGTATTGCAGCCTCTGCTGGGGGAGGGGGCTATATTTGGAGCACACGTGAGATTTGCTGGCCCGGTGTCTGGAGTCTTGGAGAAGCGAGAGGCCGTGGGTCAGGCTCAAATACTTTTGGAGCCAAGTGAGAGATGATGTTCTCTGCACAGTCCTTGGCTATTCAGTGTCAGCATTCCTTGTCCTCACAGGCACCAAATTTATCCAGAAAACGTGAAACATAGACTGGTAGTTCAAGATTATCTATCCTGAGATACATCAGATATCCACTAAAGAGTATTTTGTTAGGTTACCTTGTACCAGGGGTTTTATTACGCACATGAATAGAATCCACCAGCAGAAGTGTGTCTTTGGGTTGTTAAGATTTGTTCCTGATAAATTGGTTCTTTGCACTTGAAACTTTTTTTTCTTCCCTCTGGCCTTGATCCAGCTGGCAGGTTTACTCCATCTAAACTTGAGCCAGCAGAGAAATGCAGGTAGTGTGATGTTAAAATTGAAGGCTGTGCTTTCTTTCTGCCCTAGCAGCAATGGGGAATAATAAGTGTAGCAAAAGAAAAAGGAAGACAAGCCCTGAAAGTTGCTTAAAGCAGAGTACTTGTGGCTTTCTCTTCTCTCTCCCTTTTTTCCCAGTCCTGTGTATGCATAGACTGCTTAGTAAAACTAGGGGTTAGTTCTTCAGCTGTGCTCTCACCAGTGTGATTTCTGTGGCCTTGCCCCATCGCCTACTTCTTAAATGTCCTTCTTATTTTCCATTAGGATTTGAATGATAGGAGCTAACCAAAAACCATCATATACATCCAGGTGAACACAGAAGAGAACATAAAGGTAGCACAGACGTGTGCAGGTGGGAGCAATGAGCTTTGTCTGACGTGGCGAGGATGATAAGCTGTACCGTGGCACTGCAGAGGCAGACTAGTTAAATTTGCCCATAGTTATTTCAGAATGCTACTTCTGCAGCACGGTAATGAAGTGTCAACGCATATGTGCCTGTGATGCACAAGAAATCATGAGAACTCGTAAGTACTGGCAACTAGAGCCATTCTGAATATGCTGGTTTTTGAATAAATGCAGTAAGTAGGAAGGGATGATCTCATGGCTCTGAGCTGTGTGTTCTTCAGGCTTCCAGCCGTCAGCTCCACTCGTGTTTCTCTTGTTTTCAGCAGCATGTTCTGCAATTTGTCTTTCATTTTCCTCAGCAGAGGGTGGCAAATGGCAGTGGCAAACTGGGCTGTGGTTCCATGGTTTGTATGTAGGAGAAGCCAAGTGCTTCACTTCCTTCATTTGGCAAAAACTTCTGAACCTCCAGCCCTTGGTGAGGAAAGGTGAGCCACACAATTTTATTGATTAATTTTAGCAGTCTTGTTCGTTATCAGGTGTTGCTTTATAGGCTCCAGTAGAGCCCAAGACAAAAAAGACCTCAAGTGTTACCACGTCTGATCATGTTATCCATGGTATTCCTGAAGCTTTTGAAACTGTAGCAGATGTTCATTTCAGATGTTTTGGGGGTAATCTGAGCCCTGCAGACTTGACATATCTTGTTGGTCAGGCACATCCATTGGAAACTGGGGCTTTTCTTTCACTAAACAGGAGCAAAGGTGGATATATTCCAAGCATGGGGGAGGAGATGCTTTCTGGCCTACAGTGGAGATGAAAGAGAGAGACCAGCAGAGGACCGTACTGAAGGGAATTCCTACTCCGTTGGCACATAAGCGAAGCAGTTGTACCAACAGGGTGGTGGCAGGCACTGCAAGTGAGGATTCAGTGCACAGTTGGGCACTTCTTTTTCCTTAGAAGGTTCTTTTTGATGGAAAATATTTCTAGAGGTTCCTAAGGTGAAGCGAAAATGGATTAGAAATGATGCTGTCCCAGTGAACAGTGGTGGGATGACAGTTGTGTGATGTTTCTTTGTCCTGAATGTCTGTGCCCCAGATCTAGGACAAGAAGTCACTGCTCTGTGGCACAGAGGAGACTGGGTGGATGCAGTGGTGAAGTGGAGAGAATAAGGAGATTATCCTGAGTGATTTGCTGAGGTTTGGTGATTGAGATGCACTTTTCTGAAACCTGGTGCTTTGTCATGCCAAAGGTACAAGGCGGTAACTATGTTTTCTGCTGCTTTGAAACAGAATTTACACTTGACTCAAAATCATGCTCCAGGATCTCAGGTTTGTCTTAGGGGAGAAAGGAAAAAAAATCTGATACTTTCTGTGGTTTCACAATATTGCCTGTAAACTTGTAGTACCATAAGATAAAAGTTAGCAGAGAATGAGATAACTGAGAAAAGCGCGGGCTCTGACTCAGAGCCCTCTGGCCTGCAGCAGTGGAGTCTGGCTCCTTCCCAGCTGACCCCACACCATGGCTGGCTGGGCACCCAGGGCAGCTGGCCCGTGGCTCTCCGCTTCCATGCTCTGGTGGGATATAAGGGCTTGCCGGTGTCCTGGTCTCAGGCCTGTCACGCCTGAGGAGTGAACTGGGTTGGGATGTGTTCTCCCGCTGGCCTGCTTTACGAGAGAAAATGGGAGGAAGGGAGAGAGGGAAAGAGGGAGCCAGAGGTCAGTTTGGAGTGAGTGGTGAAATTGGGCAGTGGAAGAGCAGCGCGGGTCAGCACGGGCTGCCTGGACAGCAGTGCAGTAGCAGAGGTTGTTTGGCGTTTTCTTTTTTTGAGTGCAAACTGTAACTGGACATATTTGCACAAAGGGGAACACGCAGGTATGCAAGGTGTTACTGCACTGGAATTTGGCTTTTCTTTCACAGCCTGGGAATCTCTTGAGTACCGCGTGTCATGAAGAGAGACATCAGAGGGGCAACTCGCCTGAGCTGGTTTTATTCTCATGTCATGGCTGCTGGAGCCATAGGTACAATCTCCTTGTCTAATTGAGGGATTGTTAGGCCTGTACTCAGCCTGGTCCTTGGGTGCGATGTTGGGAACAGTCAATCGGAACCTCTCAGATCCTGTAAGCCAAACGGGGTAACAGCCCATCGGTCTGTTTTACGGGGTCACCGGGAGAACAAACACTGCCAACCGCAGAGCGCTCAGGTGTTTGGTGCCAGACGCTTTCTGAAGGTAAATGAGAGATGGGGGGGGAAGCGAGCTGGGAAGGACCCCGGCAGTCTCCAGTTTTTTTATAATGAGAGAAATGCAGATCCTGGCACGGATAGTGCTTCCGGTTCATCCCCCGCACCCTGCCACCCACGCCTTCTGCCCTTTGTGGCAGCGGGGCGAGCCGAGCCAGGCGGCAGCATCCTCCCCGCAGCCTCCGCCGGGGATGCTCCCGCAGCCTCGCCTCGGGAGTCCTGCCGGGGGCAGCGCTCGGAGTGCGGGACCGCAGGCCCCTGGGGTCCCGCGGGGCCGCCTTCGCTTTTCTCTCCGGCTCGGGCCGAACCCGAGCCGTGTGGCTGCCGGGGCGGGGGGGAGCGGCGCGGCCGGGCGGTGCGGGGCGAGGCGGGGGCGGGCCCGGCTCGCATTAATTACCTTCGGCATTCGGGGCGGTGCTTCCCGCAGCCATCTGGCTGCGCCGGGGGGGCGGCGGCCGGGAGGGAGGGAGGGAGGCAGGAACACGGGAGAAGAAAGGGAGGAAAAAGGGCTCGGGGGGCACCGCGCCGGCGAGGCAGCGCAGCGCAGGCACCCGCCGCCCTCCACGGGGCTGCTGCTTTTTTTTTTTTTTAATAACACTATCTCGTTTTGAATTTTTTTAATTATTTCATTTTTTATAAATTTTTTGGTTTTTCTTCTTTATCTTTTTCTTTCTTTTTTTTTTCCTCCCCCTCCTCTCCCTTCCCTGCGGCCGGTCTCCCCCATTTTGGTTTATGGAGAAAAAGAAAATGGTAACTCAGGTAAGGCTGGGGGTGCGGAGGGGCTGTCCCCCCCCGCCCGGCTTTGTCTGCGCGGAGCGGGGCTGCCCCGGGGAGGGAGGGAGGGACCCCGGGCAGAGGGGGTGCCCGCGGCTGCCCTGTCCGGAGCAGCCTCGCAGCGCTCCCCGGGGAGAAGAGGGGCGCGGGTGTCCCCGCTCCCGAGCTGAGGCTGAGTCCCCGTGCGCCGCCCTCAGCGCCTGCGAAGCGCCGAGCCCGGAGGTGCCCGTCGTGCCGGGGCTGCCCGGGGCTCCCCGGGGGAAAGCGGCTGCCGCTTCCCGGCGAGCGCCGTTCCCATCGCGGCTCCATCCGCCTGGCAAGGGGGATTTTGGCCGGGCGGTGCTCGCCTTTTATGGCTGCTGCCATGGGTTTGGGTGTTTAAATGATTTTTCTTCTTTGGCATGGCATCTGCCGCTGGAGGGGAGGGGGCAGCGGGAGGAGGAGAGCGGCATCTCCGAGCTGGAATCCTTTGGAGTTGGGCATTATATAATGCCCCGCAGTGCCTTGCGGAGCTGGAAGCCTTTGGGGGATATTCCCAAAGCGGGGAGAGGGAAGGACTCTTGGAAGGAACTTTTCTTCAAATCTGGGTTTCATAAGAGCTGGGGGTTTTTGTTTTGTTTTTGTGTGTGGAGCTTTGCAGTTTTTAGATTAGGTGGGTAGTATCTTCTTAGCTTTCCTTAGTCCTGGCCGAATCCCCCAGATCCTGCCTTGTCCCACTGCAAGGGGCAGCGCTTTCGCGAGTGCCTGGCTCAGGATGAATCCGCTGCAAGAAGTGACACCAGCTTTGACCCTTTCTGTCTCTCATCTTGCCTTGATTGTTGGTGGCTGAAAAGTAGGTCTCTGTCCACTCCTAAGGTATTTTCACTGGCTCCCAAGCCCCACCGTCTGCTATTTAGTCCCTTCCATTACTGACTCCTTTTTATCTGGACCAAGGCTTTCTGTTTTGAGATGGAAGAGCTTGGCAGAAATCTCCTGAGGTTTTCTATACCTATATTTAGTTCAGTGAATACTGCTGGAAAGCTGTGTCTCTGCAGTCAGGATCCATTTGTGTATTGCTGCGTGCTCAGAACGTGTGTGGTTAGCTGGAGGTTAATACCTTTGAGCTACAGACTGGCCTGTGCACGTTTTGGAGAGTTGTTCTGCACAGCCTTGTATTGCAATGTGCTCTCGGCCACAACTGTTACGTGCGGAGCCTGTGTCAGCGTGGTGCAGAAAGGTGCCAGGGTCACCAGTACAGAAGCGCGTGTATGTGCCGAGGACCGAGCACCCAAAGCACGAAGCTGGTTGATTTGGAGAGACACGGAGCTGGAAAGGATGGGATTCTGCTGGAGCATGGGCTGAAAAAGGGGCAGGTATAAACTCGTTTAAAGGTTTGGGTTATCCTAATAGACTTCAGGGAAATCTCTCTTCCACATAAATTGTTAGTTTTCAGACGTGGGAATAAAGGCATCAAGACCATGCGTTATTAGTACTGGCTGACCTTGAATTATGACTCTTAAGAGTATGTGCTATCTAGGATAGGTTTTCAGGATTTGTGCTGCATTTTTGTAAGGTAATACTGAAGAAGATTCACATTGAAATAACCAGTAGGGGAGGAGAGCTTGGACTGTCTCAGCTGGGATCTCCCAGTGAACAACCGATAACCCCTTTATGCGGAGTTAAGGAAGACACTGAAGGTGAGTTCAGATGTAACATAGTGCTGCTTCTCGCAGGGGGGAGCTTCTGGCTCACCGGGCTGGTCCTTAGCTGTACTTCACTGCAGGTTTGGCTAAGTGTGAGGCTGAAGGAGTATGGCATGTGCAGGATGATATGCCCAACTGTGGTGCTTTTAGAAGCAGTAGAGTGGCCTTAATCACAACCTGTGAATGTATTCCACTGGAGTTCTGTCTCATTTTTGAAGTCAGTGTTGGAATTTTAAGCTGTCAATTGCCACTGAACGAAATCAGCATTACTACACACTCTTGTTCAGTTTGGTTCAGTCTCTGGACAATATTGTCTGCCTAGTCTGTGTTCTGTTGTGTTTTAAGGAGCAGGCTTGCCCATCTTTCCTGGAAATCTGGAAGATCAACTTCTGTGTAGGGCTGGAAAAACAAAATAACATGAGTATGTGGGGTGGGAAGAAATAGGAGATGCTGGAAGATAGAAACGTGCTTGAAAGGGAGAGCGAACCAAAATTGCTAATGAGAGTGAAGCTTAGATTCATTAACAGAAAGTACCTTGGTCTTATCCCCCTTAATCCTAAATCAGTGAAAATGAGTGTTAAACGAGACCCAGTACATCATGTGCTAATTGCAGATAAAAGAGAGTCTTGGGTGGATGGGAATTATATGCTAAAAGGCTTTTTCCCTGTGCCTTGCACGGTGAGATTGCTGGCTTGTGTGGAGCACAAAGCCCTCCCTTTCTTGGACAGCCCAGTGCCTTGCTGGCGTTTTCCTCCGAATCTGTTTCCCATCAGGGCTGGGAGAGGGGGAAGGTGTCGAGCATCTCGGAGAGTGGGAAGGGAGCTGCTGCCTCCTTAAGGAGTCCCACCAGCCCATGTGGCAACCGGCAGCGCCGAGCGAGCATGTGTGTGTGTGTGCATGTACATACGTATGCCTGCCTTTGTAATGAATCACCCCGCCATTGTCTGCTCCCCTCCCTGCTGCCAGCGATGGAGCCTTTCACCTGGGTAGCTGCCTGCCAGTGGGCCTTCTTCCAAGACGGGAAGAGGAGGAGGAAGGGTTGCTTGCGGTAATTAAAGCCAGATTGGGGAGAGCTGCTATCTTCTGACTGCAGGACCCGATTTTCCCTCTTTCTGCCTTGAGTTCCCATCTTTTGATGTGGGTATAGACAAGAACATCTGAAGGGTCCCCTTTTGTGCAGCTGTAGGATCACCAGTCTCCATTTTGTGGCACTATTTGAAGCGTCTTTGCTGCCCTGGCTGCCAGCGTGCCCCCTGTTGTCCCCCCAGCACCCCTCGGAGGCTCCAGCCAGCACCGTTTATCTTGGCACGTGTTTGACTTGCTACGCTCTGCCCAGGGCTTGGGGAGGTGATGGCGTTTGTGGCTTTGAGACTAATTTATGTCCTTGTTAAAATGAACCAGCTAGCAGCCTCATTTTTTCCAGAGGTTTTCTTCCCTTTCCCTTCCCCCTTCCATAACCCTTTCCTTCCCAGACCTCCTGTGTAGCTGTGAGACAACCTTGTGCAGCCAAAAGTTGCTCAGTCAGTCAGTGATTTTTTTTCTTTTTAATTAAAAAAAAACCCCAAAACAAATGCAGAGCTCCTTAAATGGACATCTTATTTAAATCAGAGCAGCGGCTGACTCATTAAAGGCTTCTCTGTCTCCTTTTCGTTCCTCTGCTTCGTTCCCTTTCCCTATCTTTCTCTACCTCCTGTTACAGTAATGGTGTGATAAAATGGATCTTTGTTTGCGATCCATGTTGGGATCATGCAGGGGGTGCGTATTCGGGAGGGGGAAGACAGGAGATGGGGAGCCCCATTGCGACAACCACCTTGTTCTAGCAAAAAATGTACAATGCATCCCATTATAGGAAACCGTCCTCCTTTGTTTGAACTGTCTGCAAGGGAGACTGAGTCCCGAAAGAGCCTTCTTCCTGCTGTACTCTTACGTCCCTTTTAGGATCTATTTCCCTTCAGGCAAGCTGGATGCTCAGGAGATTCCCTATCCCCTTAAAAGAAATAATTTAAAAAACAAAATCTTTTTCTATGCCTAGTGGAAGGCTCCCCCCCCCTTTTTTTTTCCTCCCTCTCTGACTTCTCTTAGCAGCTACCACTATTTCCCTGTCCTTTCTTTGCTTTGAGGATTGCATCTCTCTCCTTTTGGGCTGAGAGTCCCTGCTTTTTGCTCCTCAGTGTGGTGTTACTCTTGTGAACTGGCGTGAGTTATCTGAAGAGGTTCAGTCTTTGTCCATAGCCTTGTGCTTGTTCCCTATCTCTACAATTCAAAAAGCAATGCTTGTTTATTTGGTACCTGATTCTGTGCCTACGCCAGTCCTATAGTTTTTGCTTCCCTTTTACTGTTTGTCGCAGGACTCCGGTTTAGTGCTGCCAGATACTGAATCAGCAGCAGAGGTTTGTGGGAGAGGAATCCTGGCCAGTCACTTTTCCAGGAGAATCTCCCCTAGGAACTGAAAGATGGATATGCAGCTCAGTTTCCCTGGTGTAAGGACACGGTTGGTTGAGGTGGGCCTGCAGGCTGCATGTGTAACTCTTCTGATACTTAAAGATTTAACTACTGGTTGAGAAGGGGTTATTCTTAAGGGTTTTTTCAAGTCCTCTCTTTCTTCTTAACACCTTTCCTGAACATTTTTTAGCACCTTTCCTGAACATTTTTGGCTGTGTTGGTGTAGAAGCAAACCGCTGTAGGCACTTTCAGAGTAGCCTTGGGATGGCAGAAGCTGTGTGCAGTGTTGTCAAGGCAGGATGGCAATGTAAAAGGGAACTTGATACAGCAATGCCATTTCCGTAATTCCCTGTCCTAGAAATAACCTCGCTGCTCCCTAATGCGTTTCTTCTGCAGGTGACTAGGTAGCTAATCCCCGAGCACCTGGGAATTGAGAAATGAGGATGCCTAAGATCGCCATAGTATGTGCTGTGATACTCAGATGGCAAAACTGTGTTAATTTAATATCCTGGTTTATTGTTATTTTAAGAACTATTAATTTGTGGAGTATCTGAATTAGTGAAAAGGTTGTAGTGAGCTACCTAGGAATACTAAAAGTTAAAGGTTGAGGAGGAGGGAAGCCCTTAAAACCAGCAGCGTCTTTCCCTGCAGGTTATTAATTCATGATGGCTCCATTGCACTTAATTAGTATTGACCAGCCTTCTACTATAAAATTCTAACACCAGTGGGAAAGGGGGGCTGTGGGATGAGCAGAAGGGCTGGTATTTTTTTTACTTGGATTCTGGTCTAATTAACTGCTTCAGGTGAAATGCTTGATGTTCCTGTTTTAGGTACTTTTTCAGCAGATGATATGTACATTTAGTTGCCTGTTTGTAATGAGTTCCTAAACCTGTGTCTGCCAGTTGCAGAAGTCCTAGAACTCACTAAGGGGCATCCCTTGGAGGACTGAGTGCCAGGGAGGAGGTGGATAATTTGCCTCTGTCTGCTCTCAAGTATTACTTATAAGGATGTAGTCAAGTATTCGTTCCTATTTGATGGGTTCCCTGGAATCAGAGTACAGAAATGTTAACTTTCCTACCAGAAGTATTTTTGTTTGCTCCTGTAGAGTTATT
The DNA here is from genome assembly GCA_013389865.1 of Piaya cayana. Classification (NCBI taxonomy): domain Eukaryota; kingdom Metazoa; phylum Chordata; class Aves; order Cuculiformes; family Coccyzidae; genus Piaya; species Piaya cayana. The sequence continues at coordinate 125,442 of WAAB01011769.1, read as the reverse complement.
TACAATCCTGTGCTGTGCAGTATGTTTTTTTTGCTAGGCTGCTGGACCTTGTGCTATGACCACTGAGCCTGAAGATGTATAGGCTGGTTTTGTAGGGTTTGCAGAAGCTACAGCAATTAATGCTCAACTGAAAGCTTTTTGAAAAAAAATATATATGAGTGTGCTTTGCCTATATAAAAGAAAATGGGACAAATGCTGGATCTGTTCAACAGTGTGCTTTGTTTAAAATATCTCTTTTTTTTTTTTCTTTTTAAGCAATTGAGCAATATTATTCACAAGCTGAATTGAGAGTTATCAAGATGGTAATGGGAAGGCACTTCAATTCCGGGGCATTTCCATATTTTAAGCTGGAAAAGAAACCTTCATTTGTTCTCTTTATTTCTGTGTCTATTTATGATAGTCTTTAATCAGATGATTGCATGCTATTTTTTTCCACAAGAAAGGAAAGAAAACCAGACAACCATCCACCCGTCCCCCGTCGGCTCCAGTATATGTGGCACCACAATGACCTCTGCAAGTATCAGCAGCAGGGTTGGCCATTGCAGATGCATCCCACAGACCTCTGCCGCTTTACACTGAGTGTGTAATTAGCTGTCATTTTCTCTGCTGACCAGCTTGATCTGTGTTGCCCAATTGGTTTTGTGTGTTTGCTGACAGCAGAGAAATGGTGACTTTTCGCAATATTAGGCTCTGATTTAGGCTTTGGGAGTGTACACTAGTAGGCATATTTTCCCTTCACTACCATTTGTGCATGAGCTCTCCTGTCTTACCTCTACCATCCATTGTGGATGAGCCTTCTTCCTCTGTCTCTCTCCTTATGATCCATGGTCAGTAACTTGCCCCTTGCACCTACATATTCATGTTGTCCCTGTCTCCATTCCTCTCCAGTTACGTGTCATCCTATTATGGTGTACTACTTTACCTTGATTGTTTCAGTTCTTTTGCAGGTGATTTAGGCCTGCCTTTTCTTTCTCTGCTTCTCCTCTGTCTCCTCACTATGGTCTTCTTGTCATATGCTGTTTTAACATCTTCAGCTGCTCTTGCACTCCTCATTTAGTTCGACTTTTCAACTCCTATCGCTATCAAACTTTCTGGACCTATCTCTTTTCCCCATGTCACTAGTCCTGCCCTGTTGGTACTCAGGCTTCTTGCCCATGTTTATTTTTCCTTCTGCTACGCTTCTGTATCTGTTTCTTGGGATTTTTTTTTGGATTTGAGGTGGCTAACTGCTACTCCATGTTACTTGATCCCTGCAAAGGGGATGGTGCAAAGTATGGGAGATGGGTCTGACGTGGCCAGTATCTCCTGTGAAGATGTGAGTGAGCTCAAAAGAGCATGAAATCACATAAGATGGTGTACAAGTCTCACTGCCAACCGTCCTAAAGAGCATTTCTTATTTCCTGTTAGAATAAACTATACCTGTTGGGGAGTAACCTGACTTAAAAACATTTATGATACTACTGTCAGCTATAACAATCAAAGTCCTTTTGTTTATTAGCTGAGTCTCTCCTAATATTTAACGTGAAGCTTGTTGTCACCATTTGTTCTTCCCATGATAAGTATGAAGGATGGACTGATTCTTGCCTTTTTGGCAGATTTTGCATACTGGATCTTTTTTTCTTTGTTTTTAGCCTTTTTGAACTGTCACGGCTTTAGTAGCAGATCTTGTTGATAAAATGCCAGACAAGAACTGTAGTTTTTCCAAAGTTTTGTTAAATATTGGTCAGATTTTGGTGCCTTTTTAGTATGGTTGCTAAATGTAGATCCCTGAAATGCAAATTCTCTGTTAAATACAAAGTCCTTGTAGGCTTTTAGAAGTGTGTGTGTGGTGTTTTTTTCCGCTCCCAATCATAAACAAGACAAAATATTCCTCCTACTTCTTTCTCAGATTGAGTCGGTATGGCTACCATAACAAAAAAAACGACCAGCCCTGATACCAAATGCAGGTATCATGAAAAAAAATCAATTTTGAATGGTTTCTCAGGGTTATAAACAACTGAAAACAGTATCTTTCAATGCAAAGTATCAGCCAGCCTGGCTCTACCCTCCCTGCCTGTAATGGAGACTCACACTGAGTAGTCTCTAAATACCTAACTGGAATTGGACTCCAAGTAGCCCGTAATCTTAGGGTGCATGGAGACACCAAAAATGTCCAAATAATTGCAAGGGTAATCTTCTGTCTGCTGCTGAAGATTGCCCTCAGGCTGGGAGTCTTGAGTCCATTTAAAACCCTCTGAACTGTTCTCCTGGCTATCCTGCTTAAAATTCAGAGTCTCTGCAGTTGTGGTCCTGTGGAGTTTAGGATTTCTGTCTGCATTATAAGTCCTGGTCTCACAGAGCTATCTGACTTGGAGGGCATATTTGACTTTCACATAATTGCTTTTGATTAACCAAGATTTAGATAATCAGAGTTTGACCTATGCAGTGCATAGACTGTCATTCACCTATTGGGTCTCGCTGAGGTTCTTTATCTGATGCCTATGCTCTCCCACCAGTCCTAATAGCAAAACGTGTTTCAAATTGCTTTAAGAGACTGAGTTAAAAATGCCTTGGAGAGGACTTCGGATTTCTTGAATAGTACTAGTCCTCCTTTGTCTCCTTTGTACCCTCCATTAAGAGTAAAACCCTTAATTTGATTTGTTGTTCTTTGTAGCTTTTCTTATTCTTGCTATTGCAGCATATGAAAGGAGGTTATCAAAACTGAATAATTATGCAAAGTGCTTAGGAAATTAGGGAGCAGGACTAAGAAAGGCTTTTGTTTTCCAGCCACTGTCCTTTCCTGCTTTGTAGAAGTGGTTAAGATAAACAAGGCAGTAGAGGAAAGGATTTCAGAGTTTCAGCAGGTGGAGTTTTAGGTCCATGTTACATCCTGCAAAGGATCCTGCTAGCATGAATCGGGAGGTGGAAGAGGAAGAGCATGGTAGTTTGGTGAAATTAGTGAATTAGGGTTGACAGTTGGTTGAACTGTAAGGTATTATGGTATGTTGGCTTTGCTTAGTGTTTAAATATTTAAAGCACATTAGTTTGCTTTAACTTTTCCCCTTGCTTTTCTTTGTGTGTGTGTATTTAATGTTGTTATATTTGCTTTGCAACCATTCTCTGGTCTGCCTCCACCCTGTTCCAAGTTAAAGCTCTCTTCTGTGTCAAAGCAGTGGGAAGAGGTGGGGAAAAGTACTTCTAGGAGTCACTCTTACATAAGTTTGGTTTGGGGTGGGAGGAGGAACGCTGTTGATTTTTTGGGTCACTTTAGACTGTATGGTGGAGCTGATCTCTGTGATCTGTGGTGAAGTGTGTAGTGCGGTGAGAAACAGGAACAACGAAGTTGGTGACTGGAGGCTGTGGTGTGAACTTAGGACAGTTCCCTACTCCAGGTGTCCTTCACAGGGACACGAGTGACAGACTGTGAAACAGCATACAGTAAGTGTGACTGTTGAAGAGGTGTAGTCAAGGAGGGACTGACCCTTGTGGTGGCAGAAAGAATTTAGGTCATCCAAACCTTCATCCTATGAGAAATTTTCCAAGGGCCTTCAGATCGTCAAAGCTTCTTTTTGTCAAAATGCTGCAAAGGGTGTGAGAATGAATTTATCAGGTAACGTGGGCTTCAGAAAGGTGGAAAAAGTACTGTGGAGGTCTTGACACGTGGCCGTAGAATGAAGGTTCTTGTGAAACAAGCCCTGCTGTGAGGAGGTAAGGAGGGTGATGACGTTACTGACCCTTTAGCTGAAATGTGATTTCACATAACTTTTATCGTTGTTGCTAGAAATACTTTTAATTGGTTTTGCCAATGAACTGCAGGAGTTGCTGCAAGTGTGGCACAGAAGTCAGGAGAAAGCTGCGCCGCAGACTGCAGACTTCAGCTTCTCTGTTCAGACCTATGTCTGCCCTGCCTGCCAGCTCCAGGCCTTCCTGCCTGATGGGTGGCCGAGGTCCTGCCTGGCAGCTCAGCCACGTGGCCGAGAATGTGTCTCCCAGCCAAACCTCTGCTTAAAGCAGAAGTGTCCAGAAAGCCAAAGTGGCTTTTTTTAGTGGGTGGGTAGGAAACTCTGAGCTGTGGTATTTGTAACACAGAGAAGATGATTAGCTAGACATGAGTAATAAGAATTCCTTGATGTTTTGGAGGAGTGTAAAGGAAGATAAACTTCATTCTTCAAGGGGGGCTGTAGAGGACAGTTGTAGTTTTCATGTGAGCTGTGAGGCTCTGTGTGTCACGATACCATTATTCTGAAATACTTTCTTGCCTAAATGTGGGAGAAAAGAAGCTGGTGGCAGGAAAGAACTACGTTTGATGCGATTTAAATGCAGAACAGTGATGAGCCTCCTGGCTATTATTCTGGCAATCCTAGCAGAAGAGCCCTAGCATGGGGCCGGGCCTCCTGCAGCCAGTCCAGCTGTGAAGTGGCTTGGGAATTGCCCTCAGCTGTTTCTGTCCCAGCTTTTCTTCCGGGGAGGGGTGGGGGCTATTACGCCTCTGTGAGCTCCCTCGGTGAGGTCAGGTGCGTTAGTCCTGCTCTTGCAGAGGTGCATGGAGATGAGCCCATTAATTAGATGTGATGTTGGTAGTGCCCAGCAGAAACAGAGCACAAAGCAGGAGGCAGTTGCTCAAACCATCCCCTCTGTGACCAACAAAATCGACCACAGCTATGTAATGCAGGTAGTCCCTGCATTGGTGCTGCATTCTGGGATTCTGGAAGGGCTTTGTGTCCTGGATGTGTGAGGGGAAGCTCTAGGAGTAATTTTCATCTTAAATGTTTTGAAGGAAGTTTTCCCACATATATCAGTCTTCGTGTGAATCTTCCAGTGCATTTTGAAGACTTAACAAATCAAAGGGTCATCAGATGACAATAAATACATTGGCAGCTAGGAGCTACTACTCATGCTGTCACTGGCTGCTTTTGAATGTTAACTTTCCCTGAAAATTTAACAGGACACAAACAATACTTAATTTGTGATGAGCTTTACCAACCCTGGAAGCTTGACAATGGAAAGGATCATGCACAACAGACAAACATGTTGCAAAGCACTGATTTGTTGGCACCTGGCTAGAACCCTGTAAGTTCTCAGTGTTGCCCACTCTTTGCTTCCAGTGGAGTGGGGCAGTTCAGACAGTGCTGAGATCCTGTGCTGAAGCATATTTCTCAGGTTTAACAGTAACAAAGTATATCTGTGGGCAGTGCTGGCCGGGCGGGGGGATGATTGTGTGGAGCCCATCTAGCAAGCTGGGGCCTCCCGCTTCCCAACTTGAGAGTTTGTCAGGTTGCAGATGGATATCTGTTTTGAAGGAGCATGTTTGTCCGTCTGTCTGTTCCATACAGCAGCTTCAGACTGATGAGAAACAATTCCAGTTCCTTGTGTCCTCATTGCTGGGATCAAAAGTTTTACATCTACAAAGGAACAATTCACTTCTGCTATCTTCTTGTTTTCAGTTAATTGTGCTCATTCTGTAGCAGCGAGGATTATAATCTTGGCTGCTTATATACTTATGCAGCAGGATCTTCTTCCTCCCTGACCTCAGTTAGCATTTTACACATCTCATCTCTTAAAGGAGGCAGTTGCACCTTTGAAAACTAGAAGAAGTGGCAGTGTGTGCTGAAATCTTGTGGTGTTTTAGGTCAGCTGTCAGTGATAGTAACCTGATCTATGGCAGATCCTTCCCTCCCTCTCCCCAGGGTGCCTGCTTTGCCCTTTGCCTTTGTCAGTGAAGCTGATATGATCCAAATTAACTTTTTCATCTCTTTGCATATATTTTGTGAGTCATGAAAGGTCCTCAGGAGCCACAGGATTAAATGTCATTTTCCTTCATAACATTTCTTGTATTGTAGCAAACATTATCTTTTGAGACTTGACTGGGATCAGGTGCCTTTTTTTCCCCATATTAGTGAGTTGCTGGGTGTGCAGCCCATCATGGGAATAACGTGGAGCTGCACAGTCAGCAGAGGAGCACTCATTTTGATGTCTGTTGGAAAATGGTGGCTCCTGCTCTAAATTACTTGGTGAGATAATTGCTCATCTTCCAGGATATTTTGCTTCCTCTGTGTATGAGGTCTGTTAATAGGACAGGAAAGTGCAAAGTGGTTTTTTGGGCCACATTAGGTTAGATTTTGGACCGGATCCTTTAGTTTTAGTGATATGCAAAGGGCGGTTGGGTTAGTGGTGAGGAGCAGAGATGTAAAACCTAAGACTCACTGCTGGCAAAGCAGTTGGATGGTTGTCAGTCTCTGAACTGCACTGCTGTGATTACCATTTCGTATTTTTAATATAAATAGCATCTTTTTGGTGGTGTGGCTGATGGCTAGTCTTGAAGAAAAAAAGCTGCTGCTTTTCCAGGAGGCTTAGGTCAGAAGGGACAGGTGATTGATCCACCTGTTCAGTAGGCAGCTGCTCTTCCTTGAAATACTGTCTGGAGAGAGATTTTGCTGCTTGACAGTTCAATAATTCACTTCGGAGCCAATTTGTGCATATATAAAGCAGGGGAATGTGAGAGAATTTCACTAGCAGGAAACTGGCCATCCCGAGCAGGCTGTGCAGCACTTGGATGCTGCCTTGGTCTCTTCCTTTGACCAAGAGGGCTGTGGATGAAATCTCAGGAGCTCTGGCTTGCAATGGGAAAATCACTCTTGCTGTACTGCAGGGCATAGCAATGACCCAGCTGTTCATTTTCAAAGGTCTAAAAAGCAGAAGTCTAAAAGCAGCTGAAGTGAGACTGCAGGGAAATTTAGCAGTTAAATCCAAGATGGTCTGCAGATGGACATTGCTCAGCTGTCACATACCCTTGTGTGCGCTCTGCCATGTGAAAGGCGTGATGAGGCTGAACCATTTGGTGTCCAGCTTGTACCTTAAGCTGGGCTAGGATCCACTTACAAGGAATGACTTCTTCTGCAGTCGAAGAGGGGTCTTTGAGAGCTTGTGACATGTTAAGACTGCACTTTAGTTACCATCGTTTTAAAATGTGAGCACCAGGAAAGGCAGAGATGCATCTCTTTATATATAGTCATTACAGCCTTTACCTGGAAGGGAGATGACCTGGTGTGGTTCAGTTAGCCAGGGTAGGCTAGCTTGCACCTGTCACATAGGACAACCCTTGGGCTGCTGCCTGCTCTTTATAAGAGTGTCTTTTTGGCTTCCCTTTACCCACTGTAGACTTTACTGAAGGGTTATCCATATATTGTGCAACCAGCAAGTATCTTTTGTCTTTTAAATTTAATTAGATATGCAAGGGGAGCTGGTGTGGAAGCCCATTTTTGAGCATGGCTGTGGTTTTATTAGAAATTTGATCCTGAACAGGTGTTTTATATGCTATTTTGATTTCCTTCAGAATTTACTGCAACATTTTAGTTACCCCCTGAAATTGTCTTTTTTCTGAAAAAAAGTTTCTTTATAGGTGAGAACATAGCTGAGCTCCTAGCTAAAACCCCAAGTTGTTAGCACTATGAAAGTAAAAATAGCAGTACATGAGCAACATGCAGATGACGGCTGAGTAAATGAATGCATTTTCTGTTATGTCCTAAACCTGTTTTCTAGCCAATTTTATTTATGCCAGTGATGGCCAAGTTGTGTACATCTGTTAGCATCCCACAGCGCCCAGCGGAGCTGTTAGCAACCAAGTAAATCCACTGCTGAAATTAAAGGAGGCAGTTGTTGGGGAAGAGACAGACTTTTGCACTTTCTTGCTTGACCACGTGCTGGTTGAGGTTTTGGGTTTGGTGGTCTTGGTTTTTTTTGCTCTTCCAAGGTGCAATGTCAAAAGATTTAAGACCCTGTGGGGTCTTCAAGCAAATTATTTTCTCCCCAAGTGGGAGCACTACCCCCAGAAGAGGTTGAAAACATAGCATAGAGTAACTGTGTTCTGCACCTTGTTGCAAAGGAGAGCACCTTTTTACTTTTTCACAGTGTTTTTTTGCTTGTTTAGAAAGTAACTGGAGCTGTGCTCATAAATATTTGAGGCGCTCAGGTGCCTGTTGAGGACTGGAGGGAAGGAGGGGCTGAGGGAGGGCAGGCAGTGCAGGAGTGAAGGGGCAGAACGAGGAGCTGCTCAGGCGCTGTGTGGTTGTCTCGTCTCTCTTATGCTAGTAGACTTCTCATCGGGATGAATGTGCTCTGAAATATTTATTGCCCTGTTGAAATATTCATCGCTGCAAAGGCAGCACAGCCTGATGGCAGCAGCAGAGCCTCAAGGGACAGGGGCTGCAGCAGTCCCTGGTATTTCCTTTCGGTAATATGATAAAAATATATTTGAGGGAAAAAAAATATAATCGGGCATTCCCCCACTGCAAGATTGACAGGAGCAGTCAGGCGTACAGCTCGGTGTTTCCTCTTCAAGCCAGAGACTTGTGTTTGCTCTCAGGCTCATATGCCGGGGTGCTGCTCTTGGTTGCCAGATGCTAATGCTTTTTTTTCCAGGCCTGTATCCTGGAGTGAGTGGCTTTGTTTAGCCTGGCACTGCGTGTGTGAAAGGGAATGTACAGAAGGGGAGACCGACTGGCTGAAAGGGTTTAAGTTTTGTGTAGCCTGTTCTCTTGTCTTTCTGTAGGTATGAGCAGACAAAAAAAGGGGGGGGGGCGGGGGGGAAGACCTTTAAGACCTTTAATGCACTTGTCAGTGGAAAGTGGAGGTCTTCTGGGAATTATGGAGGGGTAAATTTCACGAGAACTCGTGCAGTAATGTATTAATGGGGCTGCACATGCTGACAGGCATGCGTTCAAAATGAGATGCTCGTATCAATTTAGCTTTTAAGGTTTATTGATTTAGCTTCAGTAAAATAGAGCAGTTTAAAAGTAGGACTGTCAGTACTATGCAATAGTTTTAATGTGAATAGTTGGTATATCGTTGTTGAACCCACATGTTTTATGTGATCGTGGCATTAATGTGGCAGTGACAAGGGAGAGCAGCATGCTTCTAAAGTGACTGCTGAGCATGGGGGCTGCTGGAGCTGCATTAGCAGCACTCAGCCCAGGAGCAGCCACCTGAAAAGTGGTCAAATATGCTGCTGACCTCAGGCTTCACCTCTGAGCTGTGCAGGTGGCCTGTCTAGTGGAGAAGTCCTATGGTGGTTTGTGGTTACAGCAAGAATTTGGTATGTTAGCTGGAAAGCCTGGGGGAAAGGGGCTTTAAAAGGATTTTGAAACAAAGGGGAAATGTTTCCTGAGATATTTGACAAATTCTCTCTGTTTAAACTGCCTTTATGCTGGCTGACGTGAGGACACACTAAAAATTAAGCATAAGCAGAATAGGTAGTGGCAATAACGTATGCTAAATGTCCATGCAACCTCTTGTTCTGGGATGAAGTGGCTTTCAGGTGCATTTTCAAGTTGCACTTAATGTAGCGTAACTATGGGCTGCTGTGCAAAGAATAGTCCCCCTCATCTCTCTGCCCTGGCCATATGTTCAGCCTCCTCACTGCTTTGGGCATCGTGCTTAGGCAGATATAAAGCGAGACAGTTCAGTTTATGACCAAACAGATGACTATTGTTTGGATTAATTTTCTGGCTATGGCTGTGGCATGACTTGATCTCACAGCAGCCAAGGAGGGAAGCAGAGCCACTGCTTCGGCAGCCAGTTGGTGGTTTATCATATTAGGTGGTACATGAAACTGCCCTTATACATCTCAATAGCTTGCTCCTGTCCATAAGGTGAAGTCATTTTACTTATAAATGTGTCTGCTGCTTAGTTTAATCTACTCTATGTGCATTGACTTCCACCAGCTCTTCTTAGCTTTCTAGAATATTGTGTATAGATCCAGCTTTAGATTCTCTCTTCTGGCTGTATGTGCATTGTAGGCCATTATGTCTCACTGGAGTACTTTTATTTTGAATGACACAATGTTTTCAGCATGAAGTGATGGCAAGGACTGAGTCTTTCTCACCAGCTGACTTAATGACTTTCATTTAGAAATCAGTAAACAAAATAAAATGGTGTCTTTTACTAGAGCTGAATTTATCAGACTCAGCTTCTGGCTATTGGTTTTCTTGATGTCTTTGTTCATTAGAGTAAATATTATTAGTGCCTACATTTTTTTCTCCTCACTGTTAATGTACTTTCACAAAATAATCAGTTGCCACTTTTTTTAATTTAAGCAAAATAGATTGGGCTTTTCAGTTTTTTTTCAGTGTGCAGCCACGTGGCTTTTTCCAAACCTTTGGTAATTTTTGTGGCTCTTCCATCTTCCCTTTTGAGTTTTTTAATTCCCCTTTTTAAAGTTTGTATGTGGAAGCATATATCTTATTTTCAGTCAGTCTATGTATCAGGCTACTGTACTGATGAGTTGTTTCTCTGTGACTCTTTGCTCCTTTCCAGGACATAGAGTGGAGGCTTCCTTGAAAATGGAAAACTCTTGGAACAAATGAGTAGCAGGAGATAGGAGAATGCATTACCAGAATGGAAAGTAACTGTGGGAAGAAATAAGCATTTTTAAACCATCAAATTTCTGTTCTCGAACATGTGCCAAGTCAGTCACAGATTTCCTGGCCCCCTCGCACCCTGAGACCAGCTTGATATAATATCATTGCTGTGTTAATGAGTCCTGGAGCTGGAGTCACAGATGAGTCGCATTTGCCTCGACTGGGGCTGTGCGCATCTCATCCCTTATCTTCTGTACTGAATTCTGACCCTACCCATGAAAATGTGACAGGACTGAGACTTTCAGTTGCTTGCATTTAAAAAAGAACCCCAAGAGGAGCTCTGGTTTTGTGTTTAAGTATGCTGTATACGTCTCGTCCCCCACCTTTGCTCCATAGTCACGTCTGAATGCGCGGCTCCTCGCTATGGTTTCTGCCAGCTCTGCAGTTCTTTCTGAGGCATTCAGCACTCTGCAATTGATTCCAGATGTGCTCTCTCCTTCCCAGCGCTTTATCCCTTCCTCCTCTTCCTCCTGCGCTGGCAGTGGAGGCAGGGCTGCTTTTTCACTGTGAGATGCTGGAATTAGTGCAAGCAGGCAGGACTTTCCTGCTGGCTGCTGTAATCGGTGCAATTGAAGGGGCCCCTCTAAGAGCTATGTAAGTGAAGCTGCCTTACAGGGCTTTGAGATTTGTCCATCCTCCAGGAGACAAGTCAGCTCCGAGCAGCACCTCCACAACCTCCACGCAGCTCGGTACCTCCTTCAGCTCATTCCCTTCACAGCAGGGGAGAGGGGGACAGGGAAGCCTAATGCCAAAAGTGATGTTCTAAATCCTTCTTAGAGGAGTGCTGGATATAAGGAGAGATCTGGAAGAGTCTATTACAGATAGCTGCATCACGTAGTAAGGGCTTTGAAAAATTTGTGTGATTAGGGTAGATAGAAGTCTAAGGTCCTGAATGAGCTTCATGAATTCAGGAGCTTCATACATTTAGGACAGCAGTTCGAATTCTTGAGGTTGCAGGAATAACTCTCTGTACTCACTGAGATTTGGTGATATGCTTGCAGATGCAGGGTGATAGTCCATTCACGGAGCAGGGATGTGAGATGAAACATTGCTTATCAGTCTAGCTCAGGTACCTGATTGGGGTTGGAGAAGCAGATACTGATTTTTGGAAATATGACATCATCTACAGAGCTACTATCTTCCTTGAAAGAAAGCTGTCTGAAGTGAGCAATCTGATGCTGAATTAGCTGAGGTCACAGTAGCTGTCACTCTGACAGCCTGGTTAAGAGTTACTCCCAGACCTTGTGGGATTTTCTTCCCTGTTACGTTTCTAAGTTCTGCAGCCCTTATTTTACTGAGCAGTACTAGCAACCACTGATTAAGGGTCAGGAGAAAGGCAGAAAACCAACACAGGCAGGTCCTCTGTGCTGTCTTAGAGTCATGTACATGAGTGCCCAGGTTCCCCAATGCAAACGTGAACCACTCCTGAAAGAGCAGTTACCACGTTTCTTCCCCACCACCGGCCTCCGGTTCCCGCTGCCTCCCTGCGTGAGGATCCGCAATCATGCAACTGTGAGTGTGATCGGTTTGCTAATCTACTGAAAAACTAATCGCGGTTAGCTTGGATTAAACATACGCGACACATCTGCAGCACAGTTTCTTAGCTGTGATTCATTTGTATTCTGGTCCAAAAGAGGAAACTTAACCCTCTATGCCTGATAGTAAAGCAATCTCACTTGTGTGACAGATACTTCTGCTAGTCTGGGTGCCCGCTGGATTAATGTATGACTAGATTAATAATATTTTGAGATATAATGTTCATACTGATTCATTGGAAGCTAGTTGTCTTATGGAAATTCCCTATTCCCTCTTCTCCCCCCCCCCCGAATGTTTGGCTGTGAATGTGAAGTGGAAAATATTCACTTGGAATATAGCAGAGGTGGGAAGAGCACAGCCAGGGTATGTGCTAAAGGACCGATCTGGAAGAAAAAAATGAAGCTGAGCCTTTCTCTTACTCAGTGGCTTTGCTGCTGAGATCGTATTCATCCTGATGACTTTTTCCTTTGTTCCACACACCCACCCCCTTTTCCCCAATAATTCTTGGAGGTAGTTTCATTCCTAATATGGAATGGAAACAGATGTTGAGACCTTGATTTCTTCTCTTTAAGCACAATTCTCTCTTTCTAATCAGCCCCAGAGAGCATGAATTGATTGAAAGCATTTGTTGGGATGCCTTCATGCCAATAACATTTAACTGGTTTTGTTTTGTGGAGGTTTTTTGTTTGGTGTTTGTTTGTTTGTTTTGTTTGGGGTTTTTTTGTTTTGTTTTTGGGGTTTTTTTGAACAGGGAGTAATGTAGATTTTGGGAGCAGAAAGTCAGTGTTTTTTAAAATCTGAAAGGTGTATGTTTCTGGCAGGTAAGTGGGGCTGGTAGGGTTCTGGGGCATATTAATGTTACGTGACTCTAAAGCTTTGGCTATATCCAACAGGAAGCCTCTTTACAGGTTGCCCAGGGGCTTTTTGGTTAAGTGTGCGCACATTCAGCACCAAAAGCCCGCATTTGTGCATTGGGATAGAGCAAAAGTTGACCATTACTAGGAATAATGACAACACAGGGATGAGTGAGTGCTTCCTGTGTATAAGACAAGACTGTAATTTTCTTTTATCTTTCTTACAGAAGAGAGGCTTGAACTTCTTCTCTGTCAAGTTCTTAAATGCATTTAAAAAAAAAATAGAAAGGCCAGCTGTTTTATTTTACTGAACAGTTTTTGGTGGCCTGGAGTGATAGGCTGTATATTGGAAGATAACTTATTCTTCCCTTGCTGTACGTATCTAGGAGAAGGAAGGGGAAGATTATCTAATCTAGTGCAAGCTTGCACCAGGAAGCTGAAGAAAACATGCCTTTAAATGGTTAGCTAGGTGTAAGCTTGAGTGCAGGCATATTTTTTTTTCTTTCCTTCTGGAAGATTAGTTTATATAGGCTTAAGTGAACCATATGTGGAAAGCATTTCCTGAAATGATTGCATCTGATCTAAATTCAAAGAAAGAATGCTTACAGAACTTTCCTCCATTTTAGCAAAATTAGCATAAAACTCCACCAAGCATTTGCAAACCCTCTGCTTTCTGGAAGATATGGGAGGAATTGCTCTTGTACCCACCGTAGTAGTATAAAAATCCCAGTATCCTTTTCTGTTATCCCAGTATGTCATAGATTAAATGATCAGGCTGCAGATGTGCAGATGAAACACAAACCCCCTCATTATTGTGATCCTTTTTGAAGTGCTTTTGTGATCGACCCACATCAAGAAAAAGAGTGTTAATTTTAACAGTCTGGCTCATCAGCCAGCGAGACACGCCAGTCTTCCTCTCTGGAGTAACAGAAATGCCTTTGTAGCAAGGCCTGTGGGTGTCAGGTTGGGGTCACACATGCCTCTGAATCCAGGAAAAGAAGGTTTGTACAAAGAAGAAGAATTTGAGAAGATGGCTATATCTTTTGTATATCCTTTCACCTCTAAACTTCCTGTCCATAGGCTTTATACTCACTGTTCCCATTCAGAAACTAATTAGTAAAGAAGCGGCCATGATGTAGAAAGTGTTATTACTGCATTTTGGAGCAAAGAGCTTGTATGATGCTTGTGGACACCTGCAGAGTTCACATGGCCAGGTGTGAAAATGAATTCTGCTTTAGCTCAAACCAGAACACAAAGCCATCACTTTATCGTCCCATGCATCACTTTTGGCTTGTTGTTTGAGTATTGTCACGACCCTGAAGAGGAAAAGTACAATTTTGAAAATCATGGCTTAGATTCTACATCCTGTGAGAGCTTTGGGGTTTATCTCTGATGTAATGGCCCGGACTGTGGTTTTCTGGAACAGATAATGCAGTTCCTGGTGGATCTTGCAGCGTCCCTTGTGCTGCTTTGTATCCGTCCCCATTTGCAAAGAAATCGCTTGCTGATACGTTATCAGTGGGCAAATTGTGGAATAGGTTGGGGTGAGAGTTAATGCATACCGGAGACTGCGGCTCCCCATCAGCCTGAGCTCATCCAGCTGCTGGTGCCTGTGGCCCTTCCGTCCTCAGCTTCTCTGCCTCTCTTCCTTTCTGGCTCCAGTTATCGCACTGCAACTCTTTGCCAAGTCATTTCAGCACTCTTAACTGGGAACAAAACTAACCTGATAATAAAAAAGCGAGTCATATTTTTTCCCTAGGATATGTGCTGGAACAGCTCAGTGGAGGGTGGATATAGCACCCTAGCTGGCAGGGGAGAAAGGATGGAAACACACTGTTGGAGTTGGGACAGCAGCAGCTCCAGAGTACCTCTGAGCCATGGCCATGAGACCTCGTGACAGCCTTCCAATAGTTAAATGGGAGCCTACAGGAAAGCTGAGTAGCAGCTCTTTCTCAGGAGTGTAGTGATAGAATGAGGAGGAATGGTTTTAAGCTGAAAGAGGGGAGATTTAGATTAAATATTAGGAAGAGAATTTTACTGTAAGGGTGCTGAGGCACTAGAACAGGTTGTCCAGAGAGGCCGTGGATGCCCTGTCGCTGGAGGTGTTCGAGGCCAGGTTGGATGGGAGGTGTCCATGCCTATGACAAGGGGGGTTGGAATTGGATGATCTTTAAGGTCCCTTCCAACCCAAACCATTCTGCTGCAGGGCTTCTGCAGGAAAAGGGAGGGGAGGCTGTGTTGGAAGGGGAGTCTGTAACAGCAAACTGAATTTGTGTTCTGCTACGAGAGGGAGGGGAGGGGGAAACCCAGACCGTGTTCTATATTATTTTTACTGTCTTGCTCCTGCAGCAGCAGGGTTGTATGCTGTGCCCTTCCTCTCTTGCTCTGCATACAGCTAGTGCTTGACCCCTTATGCCGGAGCCCTGTGTCACATTTTCCTTCCTGACAGGAGGCTGTGGCCTCGGTTGGAGGAGGGATAGCGCAGTCCTGGTGTCCCCCTCACTCACAAGGATCCCTTTCATTGATCCCTTTCATGCGGAGAGCAGAGGGCAGGCAGTGGCTCCAGGTTGAATGGTTGTGCCAGGCTCTTCAGATCCCAGCTACAAACATTTTCGCTGTTTATGAAAGGGATTAGATTAGCACAAAGAGCAAACATTTGTAGCCTGGAACACACTGGTCTTCACAAACAGGTTAATTGCCTTATTTTGGCTGCAAGTCAGTTGCTTTGAGGTTTCATAAAACGAGTTCAGCGAAGGCATACCTGTTAGGAACCTCATTCTGCTAGTAGGCATATACTAACATCTATCCCAATGATTTGGGGGTTACCACAGTTGAAAGGCATGTTTGAGAGATTATTTGATGTTCACGTGCTGTAGCATTTCTCCACACCTTCCTCCAGTGCTCGCAGTGAGGTTATGGACAGCACAGTTTACCCTGTGGCAGTTGACATAGAAGTGTCTCTACAGAAATTGTACCAGTTTACTTTTACCAGGATTATAAATTATATTTAGTTATTTATGCTTTAACGTCAGTGCATGTATTGGTGTACTGAAATGGAAGGGATCTGGAGCTGCATTGCCCCAAGGCTCCTTTCATATCTCTATAATTAAACCCGGTTCTCTAATGAGCAAAACAAAACCAACCCTTCACAAAGTAAACTGATCTCTGACAGTTTTATGGAAGTAGGAGGCCTTTGTGTGCATTTCTGGTGTTCACTCTTGGCGCTTCAGTGCCGTGATCTTGGATCACCACCTGCTGTCTGCTGAAAGAATTCATCCTACTTTGGATTTGCTAAACCACTGCTCCTCTATGAGGTATGGTCCCCAGCTCCCATCTTTCTGCAAGGTACCACTACCTGTGGTTACTTACTGCTTAGCTTGGAGCTGCAAAGTTTATTAATTAAATTAAAGCTATGTAAGCTCTTAGAAATGTGTCCCTATTAGGGGTTTTTCCCTGCTTTAGCTAATTTGTGTTTTGTAAACAAACTGTGGGATGCTTTTAGACTGAGGTGCTGACAAAACCCTGACCTAAGGAAGGAATTTGGCACCTGCAAGGATCTGACTTGACCTTTGCAGGACTGAGAATAGGGGCCTGAAAGGGGAGCCCGGGCATGTATCCTATATCCCTCTTGTGTCTTGAGGATGTCAGTGTCTCGCAAGAGGGGAGCTACTTTGAATTCCTACCTGATGTGGATGAGTAGTTTTTCTGGGAGCAGGGCAACAGAATGAGCAGAAAATACAGAAATGCTGTTTTTCTTTGAACTATAGGACACCGTATATCATACTGGAGTTGTTTGGGTTTTTTTGTGTGGGTTTTTTTTTTTTCTTTCCCTTTTTTGAAGGACCATGTGTTAATTACACTGAGTTCCAGTTGCAGGAATCAACCCAACCTTTCCCAGTTTAATGATGTGTGGAGAGGAGGGTGCTCGCCTCCTCTCCCAGGTGACAGGGGACAGGACAAGAGGGAATGGCCTCAAGCTCTGCCAGGGGAGGTTTAGGCTGAACATCAGGAAAAAAAATTTTCATGGAAGGGGTCATTGGGCACTGGCAGAGGCTGCCAGGGAGGTGGTTGAGTCACTTTCCCTGGAGGTGTCTAAGGGACGGATGGACGAGGTGCTGAGGGGCATGGTTTAGTATATGATAGGAATGAGTGGACTCGATGATCCTGTAGGTCTTTTCCAACCTGGTGATTCTGTGATTCTAATGTGGCTGGTGCATGGCAGCACAAAGTCATTGAGGGAAGTCATTAACCTAGAACTGCTGAAATTATTCCTGCAGCCGAATGTCCCTCAAGCTCCCCTCCTGGAGACTGCCAACCACCCTGAATTGTGGCTCACAGAAATGTGTGTCTTCTCCTGAATGTTAGATTTGTTTCATGCCATCACACAAGCTGAAACCGGCAATAGATTTTGTGGGAAACTGCAGCCAGGCTTTCCTAGTCCTGTGATTGTACCCCTTTGTCTGTTTGGGGATGATGACTAGTGTTTGATATATCCATCTTAGTCTGTCCTTGTGCTTGAATCAATGTTTAAGAGAATTTAATGAGCTAAACCAGGCAAGACTGGCTATGCAGTGAGGTATGTAGTCGAGATTGGATAGGCAAAATGATTTCAGTTGTATATGCATGTATCTTCATGTGAAAAGTGGGAGGCTTTCTCCGTGTTCTTTGTGCCTTTTGAAAGAAGTGGGAGAAGCAACGTCTCCAACTGCAGGATTCTCCCTGGTAGGTTAGAAGTAGGGAAGGGAGTTCAGGTTCTATGTTTGAAGGTAAAATTTTTTGAGGGTTTTTTTTTTTTTTTGGTGTGTGTTAGTTCTTGAAAAGATGAAGTGTTGTGTAAATGTTGAAATTCGGTAGAATAACAAGAGGTAGACTCTCCTCTGGGTTTGGAGGATATCAGTATGCTGTGAAACCTACAGAGATCTCATCAGGAGTCCTGTTCTGTAGACACTGATGGAAACAGAAGAAAAGTAATTCTAAAGCATCAAAGGAAATTAAAATTACAAAAAAAATCAAACAGGAAACATGTTCGTAACCATATCGAGAGGAAAAAAAATTAGAGATACAGATATTCCAAAGGATGATGCAACCTGGGCAAACATGATGATATATCTAGAGATGACCTGAGACTCTAAATTAAGGATACATTTATAATAAAAGGTAGGATTTTTGCATATTAGTGCGATTAGGGGAAAAAAAGGGTGGGACACACATGACAGCGGTATTAAAAACATTTCATTCTGCACCAGAAATCCCTTATTGGAAAATCTTAGAAAGGTCAGAGAGAAGTAATAAATAAAGTTACTAGGATATTTTGACTTGCAAAATGTGATTAAGCTCAAAATAAATCTGTATTATCAAAACATCACAAGCAGTGGAAGAGAAAGCGAGCATTTTTCATCTTTCAAGCATTTGTAGATAATGGAAGAAGGGAGAGAAAATATTTAAAACATTGAAATGCATTTAAACTGGAAGGACGGTTATTAACTGAGGAGTAAAAATGTTGAAAATAAGATTATGTAAGGGCTGGCATTTTAGGTAGTCTGAGAGTAAGATTAAATGAAACACTGGAATATGTCATTTGGGGAGCAGCCCTGCACCGCTGAAAGGATAGCAGAATAGGGTTTGTTTGTGGCTAATTAGCATTTTTTTCCATCTATCCAGGGTACGACCACCTTGTAAGTCTAGCTTGTTCTAAGAAAACTGGAATTACTTTCTGCTGCAGCATCTTTCCTGGGATTACCCTACAGTTTTTTGATTTTTTTTTTTTAAAAAGGAAATCAGTTTCATATTTAGCTCCTGTGTTAAACATAAGAAATAGGCAGGCAGCCTGGGCTGTATGGAATCACACAGGCACTTGGATATAATGAACATCGTAAACAAAAGAGTTTTCAAAGGAGGCAGTGTGTGGAAGGAGTGGAACTGTCACGACAGGATATAAATACTCCAAGTAGGTGGGTGATAGGGTTGCTGATACCTGGTTTGCAGCGGGATAGCCATCACTCGGCTTCTCCTCCCTTCCATTATAAAACTTGCTCTGCAGTTCTTGATGATGGTTTAGGTTGAGTCAGAAGCTCCCTGCTTTGAAGCCAAGAACAGCAAAGGAGTGAGCAGAAGTGGAGGGCTGGTAGAACTGCCCTCCTTTTATGGCTGGGGGAAGAGCCCCTTGTCCTTCTTTCAGAAAATGTGCTTGGTGTGTGAAAAACCTCCGCAGAGCTGCTAGCACGTGATACAGGGCTGCGACTGCTCGGGGGAGTGCGTGCAAAGAACCGAGCGCTGGCCGTGGCTGGCACGCTTGCCTGAATCTTTCTTTCTCAGATGCTGCTGCAGAGTTTTGTGTTTCTTCAGGCAGCAAGACTTTGCAGCAGCTGGACTTTAGTTAATGAAACTGCCTGTCGTTCACCGCGGGCCAAGGCTGCAGTTCAGCTCCGCTAAGTGGTATTGAATGCCCTTCCCTCTCCTTCTCCCCAGCTGCAGGAGTGCGTGGCCACGTGGCCCCCAGGGGAGGCAGAGCAGATAGACTAATGGCAGAACAAATTTGGGATTCAGCCAGTGTCTGAATGACCCGGTGCTGGCTGGAGGTATGCTGCATTTATCATTGTTTCTTTCGCCTGAAAGGGAAAGCTGCAGGTAGGCTGATAAAGGGACTGAAAGGTTTGTCCGGCTTCACTGGAGGTCTGTCAGCCCTTGCATGCACTGTGCTGAAAGGCTGCTAGGTAATTCCCACTTTGCCTTTCCTATCCGCAGGATAAGGTCTGCTTCACTTCTGCTCCATTGATTTAAGCATGCTGGTGTCGGAATAGGCTCGAGCACCTCTGGGCTTTGTAGGGGAGGACCCAGGGCTGGAATGGCAGCCAAAATTTAAAATCAGGATTAGTCTGTTGACACACACATAAATCAAACAGCCCTATCATAAATCTTTTCCGTGGATTTTTTTTTTTCTCCTCCTGCGGCAGTGGAAGCAGCAGGAGCAGTGCAGCAGCCTGGGCTTCCCAGGGTTGGGCTTCAATGTCAAGGCATTTCTCCTTCGTCCCAAGTGGCTGAAGTGCAGCTCCTTGCCTCCCCCTCGGTGAGAACTCTGCAGTAGCTGCAGGGCTGCATGCTTTTGGATTTGCTTCAGGCAGTTTTCAGATGTGAGGGTGTAGGATTTTTATTGTCTTTTGGGGATAACTTTTGCGTTTGTCTGTTTGAGTCATCTGGTTCTTATCAGCTACATCTATGGCAGTGCTAAAAGCTGCTAAAAAGTCCACTGTCTTGCTGTAGAGGTCTTTGTGGGATACCCTAAGCTGAGGCAGGAGTGGGTAATCAATGCCCTGTGTGGTGGTAGTGATTCTCAGGACTAAGAGAGGGCGAGTATGCTCCAGGCTTGCAGTCTCAACTCAGTCCCCACAGCTCTTCAGTGTCTTCTGCACAGCCAACACGAAACAGATGGGATGTTGCAGCAACTGATACCTGAGCACCTGTGTTCTGTAGTCATTGCTGTCAGAGCAAAGGAGGGGGCTGCTGCACAGATGGATTTTAAGAATTTTACTTCTGTTACTGTAACGCAGCAGAGAAGAGTGTGCTCTGAACCAGGTGATGTGCTTGTTTGTGAGCAGAACCAGGAGGCTGGTGGAGATGGATCCAGATACGGTAGTTTAAGGGATATTAAAGAACCTTGTTATTCTCTCTGTGTTTCCTTCTCCATTCTGTTGTTCCAGTGTTACCTCCTCCCATCAAAATTATGCCTTACCATAAAACCTTGTGTGAGATTACAGGGGTATGCAAGTTGCAAACCTCGTGGTTTGTTCTCCATGTGCTCCCCATTAGTGAGAAAGTTGCCCCAAAAAGATTAAGAAAACAGTGTCATGGCTCAGAGGAGTGAGGTGTGTGCTCCATTTGGCATAGAAGATAATAGAAGGCTGTGCAATATTATGGTGGCTGTGAGTGGACTGTTCACAAGAACATGTGTGCATGTACAGTTTCTCAAGCTGATGTTTTGCTCCCACTTCTGTAGTATAAAGCTGTTTTCTCCTTTTTTCTTCAGGGTAACCAGGAGCCAGCAGCAACTCCTGATGCAATGGTGCAGCCATTCACCACAATCCCATTTCCGCCACCCCCACAGAACGGAATTCCCACAGAATATGGGGTGCCACACACTCAGGACTATGCAGGCCAGACCAGCGAGCACAATCTGACACTCTATGGAAGCACGCAGCCACATGGAGAGCAGAGCACGAACACGGCCAGCACGCAGAATGGATCTCTTGCAGTAAGTGCAGAGCCAGGAGAGCAGCACGATGCTTTGGGGAAAAGCAGCCGTTGATTAGATTGCTGATTACTTCTTAGGCAAATCTGTAGTTGACTTGAAAAGGAAAGAATTGTAGACAAAACATAGCTTCTCACCTTCCATTACTAGGTTCCTCTTTCACCTGGTGCATATTCCTCTCATAAGTAGGTGTTTACAAAGGGCAATAGTACCTGGGGTCATGTTATTTTTACCATGGTGATGTTGTCCGAAGACAGTCCTTCCCAAAAATGCTAATTACCTTGAGTTAACTGGTGAATGATTCAGATTAGTGTGGTGAAGACAAATTCTGGAAGCTTGACAGCATGAAGTACTAGGGTGAGCACATGCATTGTAGGTATAATCCAAATGTGTTTCAGTTTGCAGGAAGCTAGCAGAGTAGAAAAATAATAGTAGAAAAATACTTTTCAGGGAGCAAAGATGGGAAAGGACCACTCAGCTTCTGGTCATCCGTTTGCCAAATGAAGATTTTCACCCTCTTATATGTTTTTTTTTTTTCCTTTCTTCTTCACATGGCTTGGAACTGGCACTGGGCAACATGCTGGCAGATTATCCCAGGAAAAGCTTTATCCACCCCATAAGCCACTTGTTAAGACTTAACTTCCTAATAAAGAGCCTTATGGTGAGAGCCTTCGGTGCTCAGGGATGGATTTAATCTGTTAATGCTTTCAGTTTTACTTGTAGTTGGGTGTTTGGTTCTTGGAGATTATTTTTCCCCCTGTTAAGTACAGAGTGATTTTAGTGCTAATGATTGGAAGAACTGATTGTGCCAGTCTGAGCGTGCGTGGTTCCCAGCGTGTGCCTCTACTCCTTCTGCAGTAGGTGTTGGCAGCACAGTTGATACCACTGGATTTGATTTGATAAAATATCCTTGAGTTCATCCTGAGAACACCACAACTTCAGCATCTTGAAAGAAGAGTACAACTCTGTAAAGCACATGGATAGTGCGTAAAAGTAACTTCAGTTGCCTTTCTCAGCAAATACAAATGTAGATGAGAAGAGATCAGGCTGCAGATGAAACTTAGAACTGATGCAGTGTGCAGAAATGCAAGTCATCATTTTATTACCAGATTGTCTGATGTCCTTCCAACCCGTAAAATCTGGGTTGCCTGTCTCCAGCAAACAGCTATCTTGAGCACTGCCAGTTGGATGGAGAAGCTGGAAATGGGGAGTGAAACGGGGCAGTGGCTTTCCCCCGTGTATTTTTGCTGTTTCCATCCTTGCCCAGAACTTAAGAGTGTTTCTTTTTAATGGAAGTGATGTGAGCCTTGACCCTGGATGTAAGTTGTTGCCAACCCTCCTGCTCCTCTTCCATATTAGGAGCCATCTCTGCAGGGCTGAGCCCTGTGTTTCATCAACTAACGCAGGCTCCAAGGAGCCCGCAGCGCATGGGGTGGTGTGGCACAAAAGCTGGCTAGCTTGTGAGGAGGGACTGGGAGCCCATCTGTGTGGGAAGGAACGTTGCTTGGAGACTGCTTGGTGGCAGCAGCGTTGCCAGGAGGCTGCAGAGGGAGCCTGACTGGCAGAGGTTATCTGAGAAACAGGCTGAATAACACATAACTGTTCTACTGGCTGTTGAAAACAGGTGGGCATGTCTGGTCTGACCATTTGATGGGGTTAAAGATGTGCGAGATGAGTGTGTAGAGCCGGGCTGTCCGACCATAGCTAGCAGGGAGAGGGTAAAGGGTTACAGATCAGCATGCCGCTGCTGCTATGGCTGGGACTGATCAAACCCAGACCATCCCAGATGGTGGCACATGAAGAAAATCCAGGGGGAGGGGGTGGGGGAAAGCACCTTGGCCAAGGGCCTTTCACATGCCAGACTTTCACATGCACAGTGTCTTGGATCATCTGTGTCCCTTTATCTTTCTGTCTAGGGCTCCTTCTATATGAAGTTATTTTAATTCTGGAGGGTACCTTGGAATGTAATTGTAACTTTTCTCCTTCTCAATATGATGATTAATGATGTAGGAACTAGGGGAAGGAAGAAGGCACAGTAGTTACTCAAGCTAAACCATGCTGTTAAAATACAGCAGAAGGGGTTTGTTGTTTCACCTTAAACATCTACAGCTAACATCAGGCGTGCTGTCCATCACATACACTGGTTATTAATTGTTTGACATACACGTTCAATCCATGTGGACTAGACTGCTATTCTTTAACCAGCTTTTCCTTTAACCATTTTGTTATCTTGCTCAAACAACAGTGCTAACTTTAGTAGAGCAGAAAGTCATGGTGGGCGATACATGATCCTTCCCTCCCATTACTGTAACTGACAAGTGCAACTGGTGCCGTGTGTAAAGGTGATACCCCAGACCAAACAGCTGGCAAATTTTTTAGCTGCTGACTTGCAGCCTGTGCTCCCAAGGGATGATTCAGAAATTCCTTCAGCCAGACAGATAAGGACTCTCCCTGCTTTTAAGAGCAAGGCCTGCACGGTCCTGTTGGCAGGACAGAGTGTGATAGACAAAGATAGTTCAGGTGTTGGGGACTTGCTGCTTTTCAGGCATGTAGCCTTTAGGGTCAGTTGCAAGAGTAAGAGAGAATATGGAGAGGTTTAAAGGTCCACCATGGAAAGGGGGGTTTTGTGTTACTGATAAGATGTAC
Organism: Piaya cayana; assembly: GCA_013389865.1. Lineage (NCBI taxonomy): Eukaryota > Metazoa > Chordata > Aves > Cuculiformes > Coccyzidae > Piaya > Piaya cayana. Next base: position 101,767 of record WAAB01011769.1, on the reverse strand, counting down.
TGCAGCAATGTAAAGGAGTCTGTGATGAGATCTCCAGCACACTGTGTTGGGAGCACCTTGTCATAGAAACTTGACAGACACTGACAGGCAAGTCAGATTGAAAGATGAGATTATTTGGACTGACTGAGTTAATAGACAGTAATCTAGAAGTCTGAGGTCAAACATCAGCACTGAAGTTAAGTAAAATAAACTTTGGGAGTCAAAGTCCATGCTTTCCTATGCCATGTAAAATCCCTGAGCAAAGGGAAATGGTTGGTGTCATCAGCTAAGGATGAGCTTGGTTCTGGAGGTCTGAGTGCGGTGGAAAGCATTCAAAGCTCTCAGAGCAGGACCCTGGAAAATAAATAGGCACAATAGATGGTGTAATGCAAACAGTAGTTTGGAATCTCTTTTTTATTTTAGGATCAAGCCTCATGTGTGGGGCTTTGTTTCTTTCCTGACATGTGGGTCTCTGGGTCTTTATCTCCAAGCATCTGTCCTTCCTCTTGCTACTATCCCAAAGCACAGCTGAAAGACCAGGATTAAAAACAGACTGAGGTACAAGACCATATTTGGCCTACTCGGTTTACCTGCTGCAGCCCGTCTCTTAAACCATTGATGCTCTGCATTTCACTTCTTATGGCGCTGGGTCGCCTGCTTTCTTCCACCTTCCCCCTTCTTAGTTTACATTAGTGAGCATATCCCTAATGGAAACACCCAGCCCAGATAGCTGGAAGTCGAGATGCTAATTAGGCTGCAGTACCTCTGGCAGCTGAGCTGATCTAAAGCATCACTGCTGTCAGAAGGGAGAGATGTGGCTCCAAGCGCAAACTCCCACTCCTGTTTACTGGCTCTGGCATTCTTTACGTGAGCCACTTTAATTCACTGACCTGGCAGAAAGCTGTCCAATTCTTTAGCTGGGTTAATGAATTCGAGCAGCTCTTGGAGGGATCCAGCAAATGCTGTTGTTGCAAGGTAGCGTATGGAGTGCATGGCCAGAAGCCGAGAGCAATTGTCAGCTCACTGCATCTCCTGGTACTCTACCCGCAGAGGGAAGATTAATCATCCGCTGAACTAAAAAAGCTTGCTTGATAGTAAATGCAATGCACTTAAAACCGTGTGCTGATTATTCAACTCATTTCTCTTGTTAATGTCAGAGGGAAGAATTTGTGTGTCTGTATAAATTACGGAATGCAGCTGGAGATACAGAAGTAGAGGAATAAGTTTATGTAAATTACTTGCTGTGAAAATGGCAGGTGCTGTCACCTTGGTGTTACATTGTCATGAACCAGTATAAAGCATTATTTAATTATAGAACGATAGAATGTCCTGTTTCTCAGCTTCTTGGTGTGTCATACTGAGATGTATTTAACTCATCTGATATACCATAAAGGAATATTAGCTTTTTGGTTTCTTCAAGGAGGTACCTCTTAGGTGGAGGACCCCTATGCATCGTGTTCAGAAGCAAGACAGGAAAGCTGCTCGGACATCTGGCTGTGCCCCATACATCTAGCAAAGGTTTGGAAAGAAGAGGCTCAATGGCACCAAGGGTTCCTCAGCTGACTTTTGTAACACATGGATAATGTTGTAATGATGACTTTCCCTTGGGTGTTTCTTGCCTAGTCTGCGATTGCAGAATTTTCCTCTGTAATTATTTTTCATCACTTTAGTAATTAAAGCAATTGCTCATGTGAGGTATTTCAGGTGAAGAATATGTTTAATGAATATCCTCACTTATCTTTATACTGCTGAGCAGGTAGATGAGAGGAAGAACTGGCTTCAATAAGTAGCTTGCTGCTGATTGTTTGGCTACCTCAGCTTGGAAATTGCTGTCTTGAGGTAGCAAATGCTGACACTTAACGTTGGGAATTTGCTTTTGAGTAGGAGGCAGATTATTTTATTATTTTGAGTATGAGGCAGATTATTGTCAGCACTTGTAGCCTTGTATCTAGTGTGGCAGATTTAAAAATGATTTTGAAAGAGAAATAGGAAATAAATAAGCAAATACCCTTGTGTTAGAGTATACAGCTATGGTACTTCTGTGTATCTCAAAGATTATAGCAGATGTAGAAGTAGTACAGGGAACGATAATAGTGATGATGAAAGGAATGTGTCAGGTTCTTTATGGGAAGAAATGAAATCTTCACTTACGAAAAGAGCTGACAGGAATGAACGTGTATGACAAATACATTGAATTTTGAATGGCATAGAAAATAAAATAGAGAGCTTTCCTATTTTCATTGACTAGGATGCATGCAAGAAATAATCGGGCGGCATGTATTGAAAAAAAACCCCAGGAATTTGTGTCTGTTTTTCTTCAAGCAATGAATAATTTAGCTGTGGAACTTTCATCTATGGGATGCTTTGGAAGTCAAGAGCATAACAAAGCTCAAAAAACTCCTTCAACTGTGCTGTGGGGGATAGATTCATGGCCAGTGACCAGCTACAAAGACTGCTGAAGAAACAGCACTGAACGCTTGTCCTGTTCTTGTGTTCTTCCACAGATGCTCTATTTGACCGTCAGAAACGGGATAGGGGGCTGGACAGATGTTAGTCTGTCACTGTGCCTGTTCTTCTGCCACTGTATTGGAGTAGTCTTCCTAACACCTTCACTTTGTCATGGCATCCCTATTTTGTGAGGAATGGGTTTGAACTGATCACAAATGGTTTAGCAAACCTTCCAAGAGGCTTCATTTCACCACTTTGTTGAAAGAAAAAATTTTTAAAAAGACAAACAAACCATGCCCCTACCCCACAAAAAAACCCCACCAAAGAATCCTAGGAAGAAAATAGAGGTCAGAGAAGCAAAGTAATTTTAAATATCACTGCATGAAAAAAGTTACCTGTTTGGTGTTTGGGATAGGCAGCAAAACTTCGTATGTGCTTTCCTGTGTCAGGTTTGGTATGTATCTTTATTTAATGAGGAAAGTGGTTAAGATGACTTAAGCTTCAGTGTGTCTGAAAGCAGGTAAGTAACAATGTGAGAAAAAAAATGCCCTGAAATAATCCATCTATGCTGAAAATAGTTTAAAGCCTAACAGATATTATTATGTACATCCTTGGTGATTTGGTTTGGGCATACTTGGGCACGTTGTTAATGAGGCCTGAAGTGTAGCCTTTTTTTTTTTTTTTAAATATAGCTCTGCTGTTGAAAGATGATTATTAGCCCTGCAGTATTCTCTCTGCTAAACAAATGTGGTCTTAAGCAGAACTTCCCATGTCCTTTGCTCTCAGACGTGTATGACCTCAATTCTACTCTGGTAGGGAATGGTGGGTCAGGATGGGGATTTTGTCTTAACTCATTTCCCTCCCAAACCTGCTCAGTGCATATCTCTTCATTGATGGGTGACTGGTTGTTTTGATGCCAGTTCTTCACTAGCAGTTGCAGAGATCTTCCCATGTTGTCTGCACTTTCCTTTGTGGTAGGAAGATTGCCTTTTGTCAGTCACAGCTTTCAGTTCTTGTCTCCACACAGTTCCTGAAGCTCTTGATCCAAATGTGGTCTTTTTTTTTTTTTTTTTTTTTTTTTTTTTTTNTTTAATCCAAGACTGATCTAGAAGTAGTGGAGATAGCACAGTCTGTCGATAGCACAGTTTGTCTCCTGCATTTTGTAAGCCACCCAAGTCCCCTTTTAAATATAGTTATTAGTTACCATTTGTATTTTGTAAATATTTTCTTTACAGTGATTTATGGCTCTTAACCTCCTCATTATGATTCACAACATTTTGGACTGCCTGCTTCCTAGGCGAGAGGATAGGGGGTTGTTTTTTGCTGTTCTGTAACTTGGACCTGAAGCATTTCCAGTTCTAGAAGCAAGTGGAAGAAGGAAACAGAATGTGCTGGGTATTAATAGTCTGTGCTGGGCTGTTGCCTTGGTGTTTGTCTGTCTGGCTAAAGAGGTAGTCGTGTCTGGCCCTGCAGATGGAGATCTGCTCAAACTTCAGGTGGATCTGGAGCTCCTGCCTTTCTCTCTTGCCGAGGACTTACCACCAGCTGCTTTCAGAACAAGTCTAGTCAAGTGTTGGGAAGATAGTTACAGAGCTGCCTCCAAACCTTTCTCATCACCCTCATGTTGCCAGGTGTCTTTGCCTTTTACATGCATATATATGCACATGCAAACATCCATGCTTAGCTTTGCAGTAGCCTCCTCTTGCTCAGGGTTTCCTTACAGCGGGTGGGTGTGAGGGAAGGGCTGGCAGAGGGGGCCAGGCAGGAAGTAGTTAAAAGGGAAGCACATATTGTGCATGTCCTGAGCTATGATGCATTTCTCGGTGACCTTGAGCAAAGCTCAAAGCTTGTGTGTGCAGATGTGAATGACATTATCACCTGTAAATGTTGAGCATGCTATGCTGAGAAAGTGAGGTGGGTCCAGCACTGTTTCTAAATGCAGGATCGTTGCCACAGCATGTCTCTGTGTTGCCTGATGACAGGCATTGAGACCTAGGGAACATGTGTTAGCTCCCTCCCGAGCTTAATGACTGTAATGAAGGGAGAGGGCCAGTTCTTTGCTGTGAAGCACTGACATAAGGCCAGACCTGAAACCTGGTGGGGGGAAGGAGTCAGGGTGAGGAGTGGCCGCTTGGTGAAATGTGGCTTTTATCATCTGGCTTGGTTGGGGTAGTGCTATTGCCAGTCTCCATTATGTGCTGCCTGAGAACAGGCTCCCGGCTCTTCCTTTCATCTCCTTCCTAATGAATTAGGACAAGGAATACCTATAAAAAGAAAAAAAAAAGCTACATCTGAGGACACTCTCTCATTTATGTTGTAGTTGAATGTGTGGCTGTAGAAAAATGTATTAAGCCTAATGTTAGAGTGGCTCAGAGTTCAAATATTACCTTAGGGCCATGGGTGATAGAAGCAAGGGAGCTACAGCATCTGTAGAGAGAAGGTATTTGATGTTAAACTACTGCTGAAAAATCAGGGTATGTGAAAGCCTGAAAAGCATTTGAGGACTCTTAGTGTAGTCAAAAAGGTAAGAATGTACCAAGATCCCCTTTTGTATTGTTCCTCCTCTTTGAAACCTTTGTCTTGTTGTACATGTGCTGCAAAATGACTCTTATGTGGCAGCAGCACTCTGCCATATGCAAGAACAGCTGTGAGTCTTTTTGAGGAGGACACTATATGTGATACATTGCACCCATGGTCAGAAAGAATTTCTGCCCTCTGCCTGTGAACAAATGCATGGGAGAGGAATGCAAGTGACCTCCTGGCTTCCTCCACTGTGGAAGCAGCAGATCCAGTCCTGTGTGACCTGTATCTGAATTTAAAGACTAAAAGATTTTTTTCATTACTGTTCAGAATCTGTGCCTTTTCCTTATTCACACTGCAGAAGATACAATGGTGTGTGTTTGAGGATGTGCGTGTGTGCATGAGAGTTTACCCACTTGCCAGTTCCATGCAAAGCCATAGGAAATATGGGATTTGGCAAAGTGTACTATCAAGGCTCCAAAATGGATTGTAGAGATCCCTTTTAGCAGGAGTATTGATGATTTTGGAGACTTATTTTGGAACACTCACAGGCATTGTGTGCAGTGGTGATGGATGGGCTACTCCTGTGTTTTGTCCGTCTTGGACAGGTTTACCCTGAGGAGCAAAGGATTCTGATGGAATCATGAAAATAAAACTACTGAATAGCATAGTGTGATTTTAATCATAATCCAGCTACATCGATTCTTTCCCTAGCGTGCACTCTTTGTACATTCGGAGATGGGTTTTGTCATAGGGATGAGGATAGGAGACGAGGAAGAACTTGGGGAGAGGGAGGCATCTTTTTAGATGTGATCAAATGAAAGTTTCAGATGTTGTTCTTGAAAATTTGATGTTCAGAGGATGGATAAGTCTTAACCATGGAAAAATGCTTCATCCTGCTAGGCTTCTCCTGAGCCTTGCATGGCTCTGGGGAGTAGAGATACTTGCAGGGCAATATCTCTGTTCTTCCTATCACAGCTCAATTTATATCAACTAGACCAAACATATTTTGTGCTGCCTGTGCAGCCCTACTGAAATAAAACAGAAAGTTGCCACTGCTTTGCTCAGCATGGTGAGACCCCAATGCTTACTGTTTGCTTGATCTTGTTAGTGCTTTATAACCAATATACAAGTTTAAGGTTGTGTCTATAAAAGATATGTCTGGCCAGAAGCAGCTCTCTTAATATTGCCAGTTTAGGTCATCTATGGAGAGATGTTTCTTTCTAAATACAGAGCTGTCTAGCAAGTCCAGTTGGTGGTTGGGAAGTCAGTGTGGGCAAACCTTCTGAGATTTCTTTCTTCTTTGGTACACAAATCATGTATTTAAAATGGGGTGGCATGGCATGGGAGGGTGCAAAAGGCTCCAAATCAATAACCCCCACTTCCACCTAAAAATATTTAGCTTTAAGGCCTGTGTGCGTTTTTGAAGATACCTAAAAAGGGCTGACATGAGCAATTACACGGTCCTTGCCTTCTTGTAGAACAAATTTGCACTTGATGAGGTAAGGAAGAGGTTTGGCATCTAAAGAAGTGAAATAACACTTAAAAGTTGATCACGCATGTGGCCAAAGCATGACTCCTGGAAGGCTGAGACAAGCAGCAGGAGATGGAGTGAGTGGATGGGGTGCCTTTTCAATACCTTAATCTATCAGCGCTTGCCTTGGAAAAGAACAGAGCAATAAAACCGATCATGCTGTAGTCTACTTTGTTCTGTAGTTTTGAGGTTTTGAGATAATTGTTCTGACTGAAGTGCAAAAAATACCATTTGCTCATTAAGCAATTTTTCAAAGGGTCCTTGCCCTTATACTTAGCGCTGTGCTCAAATTTTACCCCTTCTTGGTCCAAGACCAACCCAAGAGGCTGAGGTTCTTCTTTCCTCTCCTCTGCCTGTCGTCTTTGTGGAGGCATTTGGTCTCTCCTCTGGCACACTGGTCTCCCTTATTTCTCTGCCTCTTGCTGTACTTTCTCTGTGCACAAGTACATCTGGCTTACCCCTTCACCTGGCTTTGCTGTACCGGTCAGTGCTTGGGAACGTGGGAAAAACTCCTTTGTTTTAGTTGTGGAATTGGTAGTAGCAGAAAGTGGCACCGGGTGTTTTTTAGAAATCCTGTGGTGGTAACAAGGGTTTCTGGTCCCTGGGCTGGCTTTTAAATGTATGAGAAAAGTTAATCAGAGGCATCCGTAAGCTGTTCATATATGGATTTTACTGTTTAATTCTAGATCTTCTTTTGGGGTAATGTTTCTCTGAAGGGAGCTTGACAGAGCAGATGCTGTTTTGCCTGGGGATGCATTTCTGGTATTGGCCCGGTGAAGAGCTGCCACTTCAGCTGTGGGAATTTGATGATTGCATGAACATCCTGCCACATGAGATTAGAGTGGCGGTACTACCTCCCGGCTTCAGGATATGAAAGATCCGCCTCTTCATTAGAGCTTTCATATCATGGCAGCTGAAGTGAGGAAGAGCAGGGGGAAAGAGAGAGCAACTTAAGAAAACCAAAGGCAAATATACTAAGCTAAAAGGTGATCTAAGGGGAGGGAGGCTGAGATCTCATTACTGTTTACTCATGGAAAGGGAGGGGAAGAACAACAGATCAATTGTTAAGCATTACTGGCTTTATCAAAGTAATTGCCAAGTATTCACATGCTGCAATTGCAAGTATAATACTAATTTGTAAAAAGAGATAAACAAAGCATGTGCAAGGTATTTGTGTGTTTTCTGTTCATGCACACTTTTGTCTTTCTGATTTCAGCAGACAGAAGGAGGGGCACAGACAGATGGACAACAATCACAGACACAGAGCAGTGAGAATACTGAGAGCAAATCCACTCCAAAACGACTTCATGTGTCTAACATTCCCTTCCGCTTTCGAGATCCTGACCTTCGACAGATGTTTGGGGTAAGTTGTCAGCACCTTTTAAGACATGGCAGATTCTCTTTCCCCACAACTGGGGCATATGGTGCTAGTGTACTCATGTGAAGGAAAAGTCGTTTCTCCTCAATTTGGTCAGTACGCTGTAAAATATCTGCAGGACTAGGACAGCGGGTAGTATTTGCCTCAGTTGGTAAATACACTTGAAAACTAAGACTGTGTTGCTCTTATCAAGATGTTGAGTATAACCTAACAATTGGTTTGGGGGGAAAAAAAAGAAACAAAACAAAAGTTTCCCTTATTTCCCATTAAAGTCTAGGATTAAACATTGACTTAATATGTCCCTTGTAAAGCACTGGCTTTGTTTGCTTAGAAACTTGTTGAAATATTTATGTCTTCGTGATCCACTTCTGTGATGAAAAATTGCTGCAAGGAATTGGCCAGCTAGCTACTGCGTGTGGAAAAGCTAATGCAAGTCAGGTGGTATTTTACATTGTGTATGATATGCATGCTGTTTCTTTTGACCAAATAGTTTGTCTTCCCTAAGCTTTGTATGCTATTCATCATTCCTAATTTACAAGCTCTCTGAGGAAGAGCTTATTCACATGAGTATCGGTGGTGACTCATTCCATGTGAACGCAGAGGTAAATGAGGTAGATGACCTAACCTTCGTGACTTAACCTTCAGGTGAAGTTATCCATATATTGTCATCATCGTCAGGCCTCCTTGACTTGGTTTATATGATGGTAACATCCTTGGTTGATGGCATGTTTTAAAGTCTTCAGAAATATATCTTATTATTTATAAAGTTAACAGACTTTAAATGTCACTGCCTGTTTGAGATGCAGTGCAGAGGACTCGAGTCAGGAAAGACCCAAGCTAAGGTTCTTGTTGCCACCTTAGTGTTTGAATGAATACTTCGATCCTAACTGCATAGCCAGCTGCTCCTCCGAAATCTTGCAGTGTTCCTGTTTCAGTTGCTGCATCTGGGCTATCTGTGTGTGTGTATATGCATGCACACATACATGAACTGCCATGTGGAGAGCAGTGTATGATATGTAAATATGTCAAATTCAGGGATTTCAAGCTTAGACTGCTGTAAATGGAAGAATTATTGGGCTTGTCTGTTCATAGCTTGGACAGTACAAAATGAATAAAGTGTGCGGAAATGTTAAAAATTTCACTGGTGGTCTTCAGCCTGAGTCTCACTTCCTGTATATTACGGGAGATCTTTGCTATTTGTTCTTGAATCTTTTTGTCTGTAGGAAACTATTTTGTGGATGAGTCCAAATGGAGAGGAGTTGTCAAAATGCAGGAGGGTGAGGCTGCTAGTCAGAGGGACATCGCAGGCTGGAGAAATGGACTCACAGGAATCTTAAGATGCTCACCAAGAGCCAGTTTCAAGCCTTCTACTTAGGAGGAAATAACCCCTGCAGAAGTACAGGTTGGGGGCTGGTTGTCTAGGTAAAGATGCTCTGCAGTAAAAGATTTGGTAGTCCCAATTGGCAACAAGTCAAAGTGCAAGCAGCGCTGTGCCCTCGCAGCAAAGATGACCGACTGTATGCGGGGCTGTGTTAGTGAGTTTTGTCAGCAGGTCCAGGGAAATGATTGTCCCTATCTTCAGCAGTGGTTGGACTGCATCTGGGATGCTGTGTCCAATTTGGGCTCTCCAGGGCAAGAAGGGTACTTCATCTAAGTGAAATACGAAATACAGGAGCAATGCTAGTGGGCACCACTAAGATGGTCACGTGGCTGGATGAGCAGAGTCTTGTGTGTAATGATGAGACACAACAAAAACAAGTTGGAACATGGGAAATTTCAGTTATATATCAGGAAAATATTTATGGTTTGTTTGTTTTTTTTTTACTATGAGGATGGTTAAATAGTGGAACGCATTGCCCAGGGAGGTTGTGGAACCTCCATGCTTGAAGGTATTTCACTTGACTGGACACAGTTTGGCCAACCAGATCTCACTAGATCTGCTTTGAGCAGAGGTTGTGCTAAATGACATCTGAAGGTAGGTCCCAGCCAAAATTATGGTTCTGCAGTTCTGTTGCAAGAGACCTGGATTTGCTCTCTGTTACTCATACATTAGATTGTCACACTCTTGACACCCATTGGAATGTTTTCAGGGTGAAACTCATCTCCTGGCAGTCTGTGATTGCTGAGTCTTTTCAGTTGCCTGTTTTCTGCTTTTGTGTTTTTTAGCTTGCTTTTTACTGCTGCAGAGCTGCGCAGTAGGCAGTTCCGTCCGGTTTGGGTAAACCGGTTGCTGAAATCACAGCCCGTTCTTGGACCACCTGCTACAATCTGTATTTAGCACGTCCTGCTCTGTGCTATTGCAGCTCCTGTCTCCCGAGAGCTGCATTGCTTACATGAACTGTTCCCCATTGCTGTTGCCCCTTCCCTTGAGAGCAGTGCTTGGCTTCACAGCTGACCCCTTTAATGCTCGTTCACCTTGATGCTGTTCCTCCCTGTGTTTCTGGTGTGGGGGATGTGGATGAAATGGAAATGACAAGATCATCCCTGTCCTGGGGACTTTTACTGTCTGCTTTACATATGTGGGCACCAAGGCAATAAGAACAACTTGTAGAAAATGGAAGCCAACTGCTTGCTTTAACGTTTCCCATCCTTTTTTAGGCCCAAATGATTGTACATAGAAGGAACTTGGAAATATGCTATAGGAGTTGGTTTCTGTTGTTACCCAAGTTATTTGTTGTTGATTTATTTTTTCTCTAAACATCATCTCCAGTTCTAGCATAGTCATGTGATTTTAGCTGGGGTAAGTGGTATCTTCCCTATAAAACCTTTTATTAGTTTGCCTGGCCCTGTGTTTGCTGAGAGGTGTGCCCACCAGAAGAGCATTTTATCTTTCAGGACATAAAAACTCCACATGCCATTTTCCTGTAATAGAGGAATTTGCTTCTTTGCCAAGGGAATAATCAATGGCTCTCAGAGGTCTCCCTTTTTCTCACTGCTGCTTTTCTCAGCATGCTCAGAACCTCAAGCAGGAGAGTCTTTCTGAATCCTTCTCGCTCCTATTCTTTTTTCAGAATCAGGATGCTTTCTCCTAGGTGACTCACTGAAATCTACCCTTTCTCCTGCAGGGGACTCTTGGTTGTCTGAGTCTTCAGCTGTGGCTAGCTTGTAGTCCCCATCTTTCTCCCTCTCCCTTCTGTGTGTCAGGTCACATCTCCTCAATGTCGTATCTGAGAGACTCAAAATCCTTGCCTGGAGTGATTTTTCCCAAGCTACTGTACAGAGAGAGGAATTGGGTAGACAGCAAAGCTGTGGAGAAAGAAATAAATGTGATGGTAGGGAGGGAGTAAATAAGTCCCCTAAGGATGGAACAGCATTCCAGAGGTCAGCCCAGTCCTGGGGCACAGAACATTAGCTCATGCTTTCGTCCAGACTTGAGCAGAGGTGGACTTCAGATGTGATGTCCTGCGTATGATTAAATGGAGATTACATAATGCTTTCTGAAACCTCACCATTTGTGAGAGCAGCAGACATAAGGGTTTCCTGGCAAATTTAGGTTTATTTGGGTTTCAAACCATTTCCTGCCTGTTCCGTGTTTCTAACAAGTCCCTGAGATATCCTCAGGAATGGAACAAACATTTCCTTATATGCTTCTTATAGGGAGGCAAATAAAATCCACAGTTTAAAATGGGTAGTATTTACTTGATATTTCATTATGCCAATAAAAAGACTTCCAGAAAGCTTCTAGAAGGAATAGGTCATTTTTTAATGCACACAGTTCTGCACCCACGGTAGAATAAATCAATAGTTGACCTTGTTCTAGCAGATAAAGAAGAGTTAATAGCTGACCTGAAATCCCATGGTTGCCTAGGTACCAGTGATTGTTATTTGTCTGTATTTACTTTGTGCAAACAGAATATGGCATCAGGCAATAATGTAAGGAGCTTTAGAAGAGTCTGTTTCTTCACGTTTAAACAGTTGGCAGGATAACTGCCCAGGAAGGTACCTTTAAAAAAGGAAATATTAATGGAAGCAATAAAGTATTCAACAAAATCATACTGATGACCAAAAAGGCATGATTCCCCAGTCACTGAAACTATATTAATAAAGCACAAAGCATTCTTCACATGGGGCAGAGAGGATGAAGAGAAGAGGAAGTAAATGGCAGCAAGTATAATTACAAAGTTAAGTCAGGTGAGAAAGGCAATGTGCTGGTTTTGGAGATACAGCTGATGTAGGTTCAGAGAAGGCATCAATTTTTATATGTAAATAGAAAAGATCTAGGTGTAGGTCCAATATAAAATGAGGAAATAGCGTGTTTTGGGAAAAAAAACCCCCACAATATGACAAAACAACGAACAGAAAAAACGGGAAAAAAACGGCCAGCTTACTGTGTTTGTGATGTGTAAAGGGAGGTGTTTGTACCATATCTGGTTTTATATATAACTTATAACAAAGGAGGACGAGGCAGTGCTTGAAATATTTAAAACCTAGCAGATCTTCATAAGGTATGTCCAAAAATAATAGCCAAAGCAAGAGGATCTTTTATTCATTAATAGTAAGTTTTAGCCAGTTCTTATAAGAGCTAGAGGAGTTGCAGTAGGATGAAACACTGCCCACCAGGATTCACTGTTGCAGAAAAATTTAAAAGGGTGGCCCGAAGAGCCGTAAACTACTTATCCATTTGTTGATCCAAGGTAAAATTAACTTTGGAATGTTTTTAAAAACATCTGAATCTGTGGAAAGAGTTTAATATCTCTTCAGTGTGACTTTGTGTAAGGTAATTTGCATCATTTCAAATAAATATTGTTTTGTCTATTTTGACAGGATTGCACAAAGCAATACTGATACAGTTGAGCATTGCTGAACCAATTGAATTTGTCCAAGTGACCAATTTTGATTCTAAGAAAAAGAATACTTAGATAAACAAAATATACATTAGAGGGGTTAAAAGCCTCTTTAATGTGATAGGCAATAAAAAATAGTAGTTATTGGGGAGAAATCGGAGATCAAGGCTGTTTGTTGTGTCAGTTACCCCAGGGATCTGCTTCAGTCACAGTTGTGTTCAATGTAGGTATCAGCCCATGGAGACGGTATTACTAAAACCTTTCCAGCAAGGCTTGTGGTTATAAAACTATTTGAGGAGGAGTAAAGAGAAAGATAAGGTTACTGTTAGGGAATGACTTGAAATGCCTGGTTAACTGACAATAAATCCAACAAAACCATGTTTGGTACAGCTTTGTGCAGATAATTGAATACGTAGGAACACCAAACTGTACTTGGAAAGCTTTCTTTGGAAGACACTGATTTGAGAGAGTAGTAGTGATCATTGAATATAGTTGCTTGAACAGTGCAGAGGGGGTACCAGGTTGAAGGAGGGATGTGATCTTGCTCATCTTCACAGTTTAAAAGGCAGTAACTGTGTCATTTTGTTCAGTTCTGAGATCAGTTTAGGACTGAAAAAATAATCTAAGGCTTGGAAGATGAGTGACTTTTTAACCGTATAAGGTGTTGCATACATGATTTACTCGGCTTATTGAAGAGAAGTTGAAGGACTGCAAGTCTTGTTCTGTACAGGTGTTTATGCATGGATGATACCTGCTAATAGAGGTTTTAGGTCTTGCTTACAGTAATAATAAGATTTTCCAGTTGGAAGCTGAGATTTAACACAATTAACCTTGAAAAAAGAGAAAATTCTTAGTCATTTAGGCTAATTTTAACAATGGAACAACTTATCAGGGAGCAGAAGAGTTGCCATCAGCATTAAAAGCAAATTAGCAACTCTTTTCTTAGTATTCAGTTTCTGAGATACATTCTATGTCTAGTTGTGTAAGGACGTAGTGGTTACAGTGTTAAGGTTATCTGCTTAGCTGCTGATAGGATGTCCCCTTCCTTACTATGCTGTGTATGCAGAAGAAAAGCTCACGTTTACCTCAGTGTGTTTCCAGTCTTTATGGTAGTGTCTGTCCTTAAACCTCATGGTTGAGAGCTTTCAGTCCTTCCCTCTTAGGCTTCAAGAAGCAGTTTTCCTCCCTGTATAAGATTGTCTGGGATACTCAGGTCCATTCTGGACTTCAGAGTCACATGGACTTCAGAGTCTCCTGGGGAAGATGGAGGCCAATTTGAACTGTCTACAAGAGGAAATCCCATCTGTTAAGCTGAATCATGAATTGTCTCCACAAAACCAAGCAAAGTGGATCGTTTTGGTAGTTCACATGGGTGTCTTTGCACTAAATCTTGCTTATTTGCTGTGAGAGCAACAGTATGAGGAGTCAGAATTGACATTTCTCAGAATTTGCCATGGTGAAATGCTTTTCACTCAAGAATCTTCAACTGTTTTTTAAAAAGGAGATAGTATAAGGCAAAAAATAAGGACTCTGTTGATGACAATTGCAGATGAAGGTGGGATAGCACAGGACAGGGTGTGAATTCTCTCAGGCTCTGGCTTCAGATGGAGGCATTGCCTTTTTTTAAATTTTACAATGTGCTCACTCCATGGCTACTGCTTACATGCTGTTAACTGCTTCTGGTGGGGTACATTATCAACATTATCAGCTACAGCAGAAATAATACATACCTTTTTATATAAAGGTGACCATTCTGTCACATTTAATAACTTGAATTTAATGATGTTATTAATAACTTTGTTTATTAAAGGTGACAGAAAGATAGCTGCTTTTTGTTTAACATTGGATTTTAAGATAGGTAAAGTCGTTATCCTTTTCTTCTCTAACCTAATTCATCTCTCTAGTGTAAGGTTCTTTATGGTGTGTGTTTGTGATAGATCACTTCTTTGTATGACCCCAAGCAGCACAGCTCTGTTACCTCAGTTATTTTTGGAAGCGCTTGTAGCCTTCAGATTTTGGCCTCTGGGGAAACATTTGGGTATTTTGCACTTCCTAAAATACCTTGGTGGATATAATTTCTCATCCAACTTCATTCTGGTGTCAGGAGTGCAGAACACCTCCATGAGCCTTTGGTTTGAGGCTAAAGCAACAACAAACTAGACTACAGCTCTTTGTCCCCTAGAATTTGGTAGAATTTTTAAATCCGTATTTGCAAGTAAATAAACTTAAATACACAAGTAATTTGTGATACGCAAGTATTGGTAATGGCAGAAAATTGCTCGTGAGTTGTTAAGGTAAGTAGGTAAGTAATATAATAGACCAAGAAGCTCTGACCTGCAGGTGGTGATAAAGTGAGGACTGAAGTACAGAAACAGGAAACTTGCTGAAAGACACTCTGCTTCCTCAGTTGATTGGACATCTGAAGGGAGGAAATCTTATCTTCTGGATATCAAAATGTGTTTTACTTTTTTCATCTCCAAATAGTACTGATCGCGCATAACTAGTCCTGCATGCCAGTATTGTAAAACAAAAATTCTGACACAAGGTGGCCTCTTTGTAATGAGTCTCTTCTAGGCTCTTCCTGCAGTGAAAGAGAACTCCAGCAGTGTCACAGGGCAAGGCATTGTTCCCGCTGATGTTGGGTAGGGTTAGAAGAGGTGCTGCTGTTTATGCTTAAGTGTTTCATGAGGGCAAGTGGCAAGTTCTGGAATCGACTTTTCCAAAGGATTTGTGCGCTCAGTGCTGCTTGAGCATCCTGCTTTTTTTGCATGACTGAACCCAGGACCACAGTGTTTCTGTGCAGAAGTGCTTGTACCGTTGCAACTGTCAGCAGCTATTGTACTGTCTGTCTTGCTCTACCACAGGGTGATGCTACAGGGTGATACCACAAGTCATAAACTACTGTATTGGTGGTCTGGTGGAAGGCAGTGATGAGTGGATCAAACTTTTATCTAAGATTTGTTTAGGTTTTCATGAGAGTTACTAGAAGAGTCTGCAGTGAGATGGGGCTGAATGTCATTTAGGACATAGTGTTGTAGTTGGATTTACTTGCGTAGAAGTCCTGGCTAAAATTACATGGAGTTGTCTTCTGTAATCCAGTTTTAGATGGATTCAGTCTACGTGTTTGAGTTCGAGTTTTGAATGTATGCTGGTTTTGTGGGCATGGGACCAAGTACTTTTTCCATGGCAGCAGTACCAGGTTACAGAGCAGTTGCACCTCTGGGGGTGGCCCAAAGCAGGAACAAGGAGCTGGAAGTATAGACCTGGAAGCTGGCTGTTGTTAATATCTCTGGAATGGTACTCTGTGGTTCTGTTCACCACCATCTCATGTTTTGTGTGAAGATCTTTTCTTTGTGAGTCAGAGGATAACAAATGACTGAAAAACTATGTTCCTTGTCACTTTGTTGGGATGGCTGCAGTCTGTAAATCCCGTTAGAAATCATTGCTTTTTGTGTGTCTTCCTTTTAAAGTAGGGTTTCTTAGAAAACATGCTTTGTTGGGCAATGAATCAACCCTAATAAGGGCTTGTTGATCCTTGTTTACTCTTTGTTGAGTTGGTAAACTGTGGTAGCGCATTGGTTTACAAATCCTTGATGCTTCCATCTTCCTGTCAGCAATACATACTGGTATAGCTTGGCAGAACAGGGTTGGCTGTAGCAGAGTTGACCACACTATTTTGAAGAGGTATGACCCAGCTTTAGGTGAGGAGGTTCATGCACTGATAGCAGCGTAGCTCTAGAGACCTCATGGTACCGTAACTAAGCACCAGTTAATACATGCTTATGATGGAGCCAACTGTTTTTAGCTGAAAGTATATCCTATGGAGCTGGGAGCTACAGTAAGGATGTTCTCCGCAGCACAGACCTGTCATGCGTATGAAACGCTCTTGCTCATGCATCTCAAGCCTGAGGACCTGAAGTTGTTTCCTGCACAGGAGGTTGGTTTCCTGGCTGTTCTGGATTTCGACTGTCTTTGAGAATGGACTGTTTGGCACCTTTGATGTTTAGATAGTTCACTGCACTCTAAAGGCATTTTGTAGGGCCAGTGCAAAGCTGCTTGGGCATGTGGAGTTCTCTGGTAGGGGTGTGGAGCTTTTGCATGGGGTCTCATGTTCCCTTTTGTTAGGCGATTTCTAGAGATTTTGTCTTGCACATCCTGGTTTTTTGCATCTTCAGGGTTAACCTATTCGTCTGGCAAGTTTTGGAGCTGATTTTGAAAGCTCTAGACAGTGAGAGGAGGCAGGGCCAGCTGGAACAGAGCATACAGGAGGGGCCCTACCAAACTGTCAGTGCCTTGGAAGGCAAAAGCTTTCTGATGCCAGATCTCTCAAATTTATTAGATGTGATGTAGTTATGGCCTCCACTGGAAAAATCTGCTGCCTTCGTGTCATCTGAGTTGAAAGAAACACACAGCATGCATATACCTTTTGTTGCACAATGCCCTAGCATCTGTAATAAAAGTACAGCATGTTCAAGCAAGAAAATTGGGTTCTGTTCCTGGCTAATGTCTGTTAAAATTTTTATGCCTCTTAAAAGTGTTGTTTCTACCAACCCCTGCTGCCACTTTAGAGGAGATGATTATCATTCACCAGCTTTATTGAAAAATAACTAAAAGCTGGTAGAAGGTCATTCCAGGAAATGGAGCACTAAGATAAACAAAGATGCTGTAGCTGCCATGCCACGTCAGGAAGTGTGTGCATGTGTATCTATCCATCCTGTGGTGTGTTTATGAGCAGTTCATGGAGGAGGCTTCTTGTATGACCTGACGTGATGGAGGATGCTGGCTTCTTGGTCACATCATGGTGGAGAGCATTTGAGATGTGTAGTCCTGCAAGGCAGGCCTTCCTCAGAGGCTGTGAGCATTGCCGAGGGCTTTTTCCCCAGCTGCTGTGCAGGATTGTAAGTAGAAGTTCTTGGTAATCATTGGCTGAAGAAATCAGGTCTGTGAGCGCAAGATTCATGTCTTCAAGGTTAGAGATCAGAGAGTGAGTCCTCATGGATGACCTATGTATGGGTCTTGTTTTGTTTGGCCAGACCCTCTGTCTGCTGGAAAATACAAACATGCTTGTATACATGATTTAAAAAAAAATTACTATGGGGACATGTGTTGTTGACCCTTTTATTTAGATGGCCTAGCATTTTCCATACAAAAATTGTGACCTTTCACTAAGGAGCTCTTAAAATTTCCATTGTTTGCAGTAGGCTGTTGACATTTGGTAGGGGAAGCACCATCAGAGAACAAAGTGCCTTTTTATGTTCCACTAAATTAGATTCAGCTTTGAAGGAGATATAAACTGTTAAAATGAGCTAGTTCTTTTTTCCTGCATTCATTCTTCAGGGAAACTCTGGCATGCCACCAAAATAATGTGCCTCCAGTGCTGGACCTGCTGTAACTGTTGCAGCAGTGAGGACAAGAGTTGTGGTGTTAGGAGCTGTCAGAGCAGCTGTGGCAATGGCTGCAGCAATCTTGCAGAGATCAGCGCTCATCTTCCTACCTTGAAGCCATGCTACTTTCTTCCAGGGAATTTCATGGAGTAGAATCCATTGCAGCAAACTACAGTTCAGCAGTTAGCCCCTGTTGTCTCTCTTTCTTCTCTCCAAAGCAGGTCCTTCACTTCTGCCTCTTCAAAGCCCCACAGCTCCTAAGTAGAAAACAGAATGGGGCACTTTCCCTATTTCAGTAGACATAAGCATGTGCTCTCTGTAGTCACAGCATTTGGTGATCTTAATGCTGTTATCTAAGAAATTACCTACCTCCATCATCTACAGGATAAGGAACCTCCATGGAGCTAGGTCAGACCACTTGTATTCAGTATTATCGCCAGCTTTTTTGTCAGCCACGAGCAATTAAACACACAAGACAGGGTTTCCTGTTGGTGTGGAAACCCTGCACAGTGAGCTCAGCTGAACGGGGCTGGCAGGCAGTGCTGGCAGTAATACTCAAGGATCCAAGCCCAGCTGGGTGTGGAGAAAGGGGAAGATGGCACAGCATAATTGTGCACCAGAAGCTGCACAGTTTGTTCTCTCTCAAGATTATTCTAATGAGGTAGAAAATGGTGATTTTTTGATAGCTTTGAAGATCTTGGCATTTGCATTTATCGAGAGCTTGGCTGTTTCTGTGTGTAGCAAGGCTAGGCAGCTGAGCTGATCTGGCAAGGTCAGATCTTGCTCTCTTGTAGGGTGTGCTGCTTTCCCACTCCCTTCTAGAAGTTAGGAACCTTTTAGGCTTCCTAGAGCCCTAATGTTCACCCAACCTGTTGAGCGACTTCAGAACAGTACATTGTTAACAACTTTGTATTTATTCATTTTTCGGAGGCTTGTTGTTTGTGGGATTGGTGAGCTGCATTAGTTTATCTACAGGTGAGGATGAAAACTATGACCGGTTTTAGGAAGCTAGTGAGACCGAGCAAGGAGCAGCAGTGGAGCAGGGACAGCCCTTCAAAAGTTGTGAGCTGTTGAATTCATTTAGCCCCTGTCATGTAATGACACTGAAATAGTCTACCAAGAAAGCAATCATGCCTGATTTCTTTCATGGCAGTGCCCAAGCCATATGCAACAAGACAACAAAAAGCAATCAACAGCTAATCTCCTTTATAGACAAGCCCACACCAACCGTGGGATAGAAATAGAAAATGTATTTTAGCCGTGATTGGCACAGCAGTGGTCAAAAGAGGATCCAGCATGGATCAAGCCTAAGCTGTTGAGATGTTGTGGTTTCAAGGAGGACGTATGTTTACATTAGCATTATTCAAACTTGGTACTGTGAATTCAGTTGTTGTTGGAATGAATAGGAGATCAAGCATTGTCCTTAAACAATAGAACAGTAAAAACAACATCTGTGAACCAATATTTGTAAAAGAATACAACTGTCTCCTTTATAAGAATGAAGAATGGAAGCAGATAGAAACTATAGCTAAAATTATTGGAAGCTTTTTTAGTTTGCTTTAAGATGGTTGTGGAATACTTGTTCAAGAGACTTAATAGCTTTTCATTGTTTTACATATTCAGAGCTACTCAGTCATCATGGCTCGTGGTTGTAAATGTTTGATGTTTGCAAATCTGACCACGGGTCTTTCAAGCGCACCACCCACAAAATGAGCATTAGACCCGTTTGACTCCAAATGGAAATTTAATTTTAAAAAAATGGCAGCTGTTATAGTAGGAGCACTATGGCAAAGTGGAAAGCGTCACAGTGCCTAAAGGGTGTGTTCGTCATCTTTTCTAACTCTGAAACCATCCTTTCTTTTCTTTTTGACCCTTCCTTCATTTGCTGCCACCTTTAAATCTTCTGCAAGCAGGGAGATCAAAACCCTGTTGATGGAAGCTTTTGTAAATTCTAGGGTAGGAAAAATGCTCAGATACATCATTTCTCTGAGCACAATATGCATCTTTAGAATGAAGACTGCTTCATGTATATGCTCCTGAAAATGAGATCTTAGACCTGTCTGTCTGGAGAGCAGGCCTCCTGTTTGGAAATACAACATTGATGCTTCTAGAGGACAGAGCATTGCAGGCTCTGTTGAAGTGGTGGTGCTTTTATCAATAGGTTACTGCTTTGAATCTGTCCAATTCAATAAAAATATTTTAATGCATTCTAGGATGAAGGATGTGATTCATATACGGTTCTGCAGAGTGGGGTAAATCTCATTTCTAGTTTGTAGCTCTCATTTCCTGTTTTTGCTCTGTGCAAAGCAGGTACGTAGGAACCAGTTGTTGAAACAGGGCAGAGTT
The DNA here is from genome assembly GCA_013389865.1 of Piaya cayana. Taxonomy (NCBI): domain Eukaryota; kingdom Metazoa; phylum Chordata; class Aves; order Cuculiformes; family Coccyzidae; genus Piaya; species Piaya cayana. The sequence goes on along the minus strand of WAAB01011769.1, from coordinate 81,394 downwards.
GTGGGGCCCTGCTCTCCTCGAGGTCTCCAGGCTGAGGCAGAGGTCAGAATTGTATCATACCTGATGAAGTTGTATGGGTTAGTGGCAGCCTCCTGTATGTCACAGTTGAGGCTGCATGATATTTTTCTGAAAAACAAACTGTTGGAGGTTGGGCATTTTCATAGGTTTGGAATCTGCCTCCAGGTTTTTTGTGAAGGCTTGGAGTTTTGGAAAGTAAAGACAGCTGGGAGGAGAGGGGATTTAGGAATCCCTGTGGTTGGGAGTCTTTTGTGACTATCCCCTCCACAGAAACATCACTGTTAAGTGTCCCTTTGTGATAGACACTTCACGAAGAGGATGAAATGCTGAATTACGTTTGAGAAATGCTGTTAGATGTCTGAGATGAAATCATATAACCATGTCTTAGATTAAATAGTAGGATGAGGTAGGAAAGAATTGTTGAGATTAAAAAGGGGAAAAGAAAAGCCACCTCAAATCCCTACGACTTTTCTGGAGGTTGTTATTTATCCTTTAGAATTTTGTGAGAAAACCTGGTGTCTGTGACCAAGAGGATCTGCATCTCCTAACCTGAGAGAACTGGGTCACATCACTGAGATTTTATGCCTTTTCCTGTATGCTAGAAATGGAAATATTCTCACCTCCCTTCTTGCACTAAGCCAGCCCCCAAAAGGTAGGAAAAATGGATTGCCAAAAATAAACCTTTTTTCCCCTTGTCTCTCTGCAGCAATTCGGCAAAATCCTTGATGTAGAGATAATCTTTAATGAGCGTGGCTCCAAGGTAAGTCCTGTTTCTGTACCCGCTTCTCTTGTTTTGATTGCAGAGTAAAAGGCAGTTCATTGCCTAGAGAATATACTCTGTAGAGATCAGCAGGAATTAGTGTGATGGGGGAAGGGAAAAGCTATTTTGGGGGCTGTCTCCTGTTCCCTCCAGACTCTGAGCATGGTCATTTCTGGGCAGCATGTACAAATGCTCCTAGACAGTCCTGTCTGTAATGTGGGATCAGGTTCCCCAGCTTTTTGAACAAACAAGAAGTTAGTCACTTGAGCCTTGATACCAACTCGTTCCCATTGCACTAGCAATGGGTATCCTGTGGGGGAAGGCAGAATAAGGTAAATGGCTTCGTGTGATGGGAGGCTGTAAGAACAAAGCCTAACCCACCACCCTCCCCACCACATTTTTGTTGCATTAAAATACATCTATGGAAAAACTCTCAATATCTCATATATGAGAGGACTTTATTCACTGTATTTTGCAGACTTACTTGGCACTTCCGAGATACTGACCTTTCATGTTTGAGATATTTGATGCTTGATATAAACATCCCCATTCCCCTTGCTCTGCCCTGTGTGGACCTCTCCCCACTGAATTTGCATTCACACATCTATTTTCATCTTATGGATATGTTGAGAGGGAAGTTTTGTTGAGGGTTTAATTTATTTCTCTGGAGATGAAATCTCAAATGTTGCTCAGGTGAGGTGCAGAGAGATTCAGTGATCTTTGTCCTAATTGGCAATTGGTTCTCATCATGTAACCAATATCACCACAATGACAAATTGATGTGATTCTCTCCCTGCCCAGGAGGTTCAAGCACTGGAATAGCAGAGTGTTTTGCAGGTCAGGAGCGAGGTGCATTGCCAAAGCTCTATGGGGGAAGCTTGCACAGTGCATGTCTATACTCTGCTTGACTTAATCAATGCTAAGATTCCCATTTTCAATTAAAACAAAGTTTCCCTCCTCCCCCTACACACGTGTGTGCACATGTGTGCATGCACACAAGAGATTTTGAAGTTGTAATTCAGCTAAGCAGTTTTGGTTTAGAATCTATGCCTTTTGCTTGGATTTGAGGTTCACAGTCTTAAGGTGGACTCTTTGCTTCAACATATATTCCAGGGTATGTTCATGTTCAGAGCCCTCTGCAAATTTCCACCCACGTTGCCCAAGCTGCATTCTGAAATTCTTCAGTCTCTGTATTAGCTGGAAACCAGAAAGCAATTGCTCTGTATACAAAAGACACAAATTTTAGCACCTTCCCCATCCTTTTTTTTTTTGTGCTTAATACCGTGGGTTTGGGTTTTTTTAATAAGACAGTTTGAACAAGTGAATGTCTATATGGCAGCTTTGCTTCCCTTTGTGGATAAAAATCTATACGCTTTATCAAAACAATTGGCTATGCTGCGTTTGTAAATAGTTATTCTGCTCTCTGCTGCTCTTCTGATATTTATAGACCAGAACTATCTGTAAATTAGTCTTTATTTAAGTCATTTTTGTTTGGCTTTGGGAATGGCCTCTGACCTCTATCAAATCCCTGCTTGTTGGGATGTAATTGGAAAAGAAAAGATGAAAATAACTGGCCTGACAAAGTGTTGAGCTTTGTCCATCATCCCCCACGGCCTGTGCTCCCCAGAAGTTTTTTCCTCTCCATGCATGAACTTCATTCTCTCCTTCCCACCCATACAGCCATATATTAAACATCCATGGCTGCCTTTGCCTTCTAGGCAGCACTAATATTGGAGGCTTTCTGTGAAGACTTGATTTACGTCTATGAAAAGTACCTTCTTGTGCACTTATTAAAGCCCAAGGCTTCTGGTTTTCAGTTAAAACAAAAAAATACTGCTGAAGAGTTCCTTAACAAATTTTATCCGCAACCCTTAATAAACATATGAAAAAAAGAAAGCAATCCAAAGAGATGTTCTTCCAGTCCTTGACCATGCAGTTTTCTATTGCTTTTTTGTCCTCATGCAGCAAAAAGCAGTTACAAAACTGATAGCCTGTATTGAGGGATGGGGCAGAATCTGAACAGAATGAGAAAATGCCCAAAGAGTAATTTTGTGGTATCTTTGCATCCTTCACTATCCAAAATAATTCCTGTTTTAAAAAGAATGCAAGATTATTCCTGCTTAGCATGAAAATGGGAGGCCCCAGTGTTTGAGTGGGGTGTAGCTGCACGAAGCACCTGGTATTCACATAATAATGGAGAAACAACAGTTTGGTGATCTGATGGTGAAGCAAAGGAAATGGATCTTTCTGGAGGCCACTCACTCACTCTTGGGTTCTTCCTCCACATTAGGAACAAAAAAAATTTGAATGCATTTTTCTGCCCTGTGGCTTCCATTCTAATCTAATGATATGAAACCTCTCTCTCTTCTTCTCCTCCTCTCTTGGGAATCCGAAAGCAGATGCTCCTGCTGCCTGCGTTGTGCTGTGTTCTCAATGCTCCCTTCCCTTCCCTGGGTTCCTAAGGGTTGTAGAGTTTTGTGTATATGTTCTGTAAATATTTTAAAGGTACAGTGGTAAATCCCAAACTGCCCTGGATTCGACCCCACCCAGTGTATGATGGAGTTGAGTGGCGCTTTGTCCCTGCTGAGCTATGGTAGATCTCTACTGGGATCTCTCCAGTGCTGGTTGGTAGGAGGGACTGGAAGAAGTGTGCATTCTTCCTTTTGAATCCACCTGAGATGACCAGGCAGTTTTCTTTGACGGCCTGGGGGAACTTTTATCAAACTGGCTGCATCTTTAGGGCTTCTATGTATTTAGGAAGCTTGGTGAGCAAAAAGGAGAGCCGTGTGTGTCCATCACAGCCATTTTGCACCTCAGGTTCTTGCATTTGGCTTAGGAAATGTTGTTTGTTGCCTTTCTGTATTACAGCAGAGTAAGAGGCAGTTAATAATGTGAATTCTTGTTTCCTAGCTTGATTTCTGCCCAAATTCAATCTGTTTAGTAAGATTATATGGGCCCTGGTAGACTTCACACTGGTGTTACTTTGCTACATATGAGAAACAAGATACAAGCTTTAAATGTCCATTGAATTTAATTTTATTTTATTCTGGTTTAATAGAATGAAATCAGTCTTCCCTTGATGTGTTTGGGGTTTTGTCCTTGCTTCCAGGAAACTAGCTGTTTCATTTATCCTGTTTACCATTAGATTTCTAGTTCTGACTCGTACAAGCGCCTTTAAATAGCGCTCTGCTCATGGTTGCAGTTTACCATGCACTTCACTGAACCGTGAACAAAACACCTCCAGATGAAGCCAAGAGACAGGATTCCTGCTCCTTTTATTAGTAGAGATGCATCCCCTAGATGCGTATTTTGGTACTGTTGTGCTGAACTGAACAAGTGGACATATTTGTGGAATTAATGCAGTCTATCTGCGTAATGAGTACCCTGTGGCATTCATAAAGCTGCAGGGGAAGGGAATCCAAGCTCTTTGCTCATCATCTGCGTACCATGTGGCATTCCAAGATGTGCCCTTGATGACATTCAGAGGCTGAGAGTGCGTAAGCACACAGCAAAATCTTGGCTGAAGTGGGAGCATTTTTTTTAGACTTTTAAATGGTAAGAGTTCATGTTAGTGCAGATTGCAGGCTCGTGGCTTCAGGATAGTGTACATTTTATGTCCCTTACTGCCTTCTGCTTTTGAGACCCAGATCTTCAAGCTCTTGTATAGGATTAGAGTGTATAGAAGGACTTCACATTCACTTAAAAAATTGGTTGGGTAGTAGCTTACATCTTGTCTTCACAAGGAAGTTGCATCTGTTGATGAATGCAGTTTTGTAAGTAAACCTGTGCTAACTAAAAGCTTGAGCAGAAAGCTGTGAGGAAACACTTAAGGTTTTTTATGTTCACAGTTAACTACAGGTTAAGATAAGAATATGAACTTGGGCTTTAATAACTGTGCCTAGAAGACTCTAAGTTTGTGTGCGTATTTGTTTCTTCTTTGAATGGATTAGGTGCTTTGAGTTGAGCTGCTCTTGGACTTAGTTTCCACTCAGTGAAATAGATACAGAAGTCATCAGTTGAACCAGAAATACAAATAGAGTGGTTAACACAAAGAGGTTTAATAACAAATTAAGTACCAGCAACCAGTGTTACTGGTCACCAGATCCCTTTATAATGCCGTTGGCATGAAGGAGACATGACCTGTCCCCCTTTATCCTAGTTCAGTGAAGTGCAATTTTATGCCTTAGCCCTACCATACTACTAATGAATTACATAAGTCTGTGCACTGAACTGGTTTATTTAAGGCTGAAGTTGATGGCTTGATAACATAAGCTGGGGATTGCTCCTATTGTACCTTCCTAGTAGTGCTTGTTTCACTGTGTAGGGAGTTCAGTGCAGTGTGCTAAACTAGCAAAAAACTGATGGCAGCAGGGAGAGAGGGAAGCAGGGTTGTTCTCTGCCACTTTAACCAGTTGACCTCACAGACCACACAGTGAGGTGCATGATCAGTGAAGGGGAGGAGGAGCGTGCAGGCAGGGAAAACATGGGGCTGTGAAGCTCCTGTCCTGAGTTGGCTGGGGCTGCTCTGAAGCCCCAAGCTCTTGCTGAGCAGCAGTATTGATGGGCTCTTCCCATTCGTTTGGGGCCTCTGCCCCCTCCTTGGTTTTGCAGGAGGGAATGGCAGTGGAGCAACACAACAAACCAGACTAGGGGAATGATCCAGTTTAAGAATAACTCTGCAGGTTTTTTTTTTTTAAGATAAATTTATGGGGTTTTAGCCAGAGTAATTCCTGCATCTAGCTCACCAGATTGCACAGGGGCACAGAGAGGTAGGTACCTTATATGTATGTGCCTTAATGCACTCAGCATGTGGCACAGGGGTGAGGAGGAGCTCAAAGACCTGTTGAATCAGTGGCAGCTTGGTTTACACCAATTCCCTCACCAATTTAAAGTGTATTTGTGTGTGTAACTTGAATAATGTGTTTCTGAATTTTGTGCAATGTTTCTGTCAGTGCATTCAGTCCTGCTCATCTCAGGTGGATTATAGGTAAAACCCTCCAACTGTCTCCAAATGCCTTGGAAACAGGTAGCCTAAACTGCTGCCTCCTTGGCCATTTTTTGGGCTCCTGAAAGTTTGTTTGTTATGGAAATAAGGGAAAAAAAAAAGTAAAACCAAAAGAAAAACCTTGATTAAAAACATGCGCTGCAGATGACCGCAAGGCCGGTTGCTGGCTGTGTGCTCCAGTGGTACAAGGCAAAGATGCTGCTGCTGAGGTGACTGGTCTAAACTCTGTGACAAATGAAGGGTTAACAATGCATGGATTTCAAGGGGCTCTGTTTAGTTTCCTTTGGTTTTCTTTTTTTTATTATTTTATTTTATTTTTTTGTTGTTCTTTTTGTTTAATTTCTGTGTTCTGACCACACCCAGGAGAACCGTCTGCTTTTGATTTCTCCCTTTACGGTTACATGGTAAATTTTCTTTCTCATTCTTCAGAGATGGAAACGTTCGAATACTATATATATATATACACATTTATTATTTTTTTCACTGCTCATCATGTTGCTTGTTATTTATTGCAGAGTCTGAGGCCAGACTAAAAGGGTGGCAGTTACTCGATCTCTTCAGACCCTTTGAATAAACCTTTGAGTAAAAAGGGACTAGTCTGGCACTGCAAATTACTCACCAGTCCTAAAAATGTTTGCTGGGGTTATTTAGTGTTTACTGGATACACTGAGGCTTAAACTTATTTTCTGCTTGGGAGAAGTTCCTGGTAGTTGCTGGTGGAGAGGAATTATTGAAAATTTCAGCCTTGTTTGTCATAACATTATACATTAGACACAATGTATTTGTTCAATTTAAATTTTAGAAACCTTAGTTCTTCATTTACGCAGGATTGCATCTTCCCTTCCTCTAGCTTCATACTACCAATATGGAGCAAACCGGTACCTGCTATGAAGCTAGGCTAGTAAATATTGGACATCTGCCACCTCTTTTTCTTTTCTTTTTCAAGGGCAAGACAACCTTGGGAGGGAAAACTGAGAATTGTTTGTTGTATATGTGTTTAGGTACAAATTAATCCCTGTTCTTTACAGGTCATCTGTGAGAAGGAATTTAAAAAATATGTATATGCTTTTTATTGTCTCCCACATCAAAAATATGTATATATAATTGCTAGTTTTTAAAATTAAAACCAGCAAAAATGTCAAGCATGGCTTACCTATTTTTCCTGATGAAAATCTGAATGTGTAAGAGGTGCATTAAGAAGAAACCAAGGGGGCACATATACTGACTCTACCATGTTCGACTATGTAAAGTATTAATTCAGCATTGACGTTGAATGGTTCTCAACAGAGATAGTTGCACAAGCAAAACAAAAATTGTAATTAGTTACTTATGTTATTCAGGATCAGATTAATTCTGTTTTAATTCATGTTGTTAGTTATTTTCATGTAGTCTACGTGTGGATTGTACCCTGCCTTGAGTTAACTTATTAAAAATACTGAAAATTCTTAATCAGTTTAAACATATTTAATGATAATTAAATATGGGTTTTAAAATCCCGTGTAGACTTCACTAATTGCAAACAAATGTAAATTAAAATACTCTTAGTTTGGTTTTAGCCTAAACAGATTAATGTCTAAAAAAGTTACCTTCCCTCTGCTCTCCAGCTTTCATTTCACATCATCACCCAAGACACAAATTTCATTTGGTCTCCACAGGCTTGTCTAGAACAAACAGAAATTTTAATGTAAAAAGAGAAGAGGGAAATAGAGATTCCTGTTGCAGTCTTTACCTCCCCTCCTCCCACAGCCTTTTAAAGATACTTTTTCCCCATTATATAGAACCAGAGGTAAAGGCGTTGCTCTCTTTCTCAGTCTTAGCTTTCTCTGTAGGGGTTCTTTGAAGCAGACACGATACCCTGTCCCTTCATAATCAGCTTTGCTGTTATATCCCTCGAACTCACCCTGGTTCCCTGCAACATGAGTTATATTTGGTTGGGCTATTTTATTGGCCTCGATTTCTTGTAGCTCCAGTTTTAATTAATTTAAACAGAAGGCTTGTAAGCTGTTCTGGAAAAGGCATCAATTTATTATTTATATAGTTTTTTACTTATAGATGGAGAAATTAAAATTTCTGAAGCTTTAGCTTATTGGGTTGGAGCCCAAAAGAATGCTGTCATTGATCTCAGTGTTGCAGTACCTGGCGAAGTTGTTCTTTTATTGCTGTTCAAGGTTAAAGAAAGAAAGAGAGAGAGAAAGAAAGAGAGAGGAAAAACCTCTCCATTTTACAAGTGTGTAAGAGTTTTGTGCTGGAAACCTAGCTGTGCATAATAAAGGCCAGCGTGTGCAAACGGGTTGAGCTTTTTGAGATTAGAATTGTAAAGACCTTTTAAAAAGCACTTGAAGAATAATGGTTTGCTTGTGCCTTGTGGCAAACAGTGCCTGTAAATGAAGATGCTGTTTTTCTGGTTAGGGGTGTCCAGTCCATGCATATTGACCCTGAGCTGCATGGAGGGGGCTGCAAGGCTAGCATGCTGTTTCCCTGACAAGGCATAGCTGTACGTCACTCACATCACCTCACTTTTCAGTTAATATCACCAGTTTCCACTGCATCAAATGCAATCTTCCTGCTCCTGAGGGTATTGGAGCCAGCAGAGATTACTCTCTGTACATTAAACTGGTATTTGCTTTATACCAAGCCATAATAGGAGCCAGTGACTCCTATTCCTAAGATACCCTTAATGCAGAACGCAACAGGGTTTTTTGTTTGGCCTTACTCCCTGTAATGGCTTGAAGAATGTCTCATCACAGTTGTCTGTAGTAAGATATCATTTGTTAGTTAAAATCCTAATTCATTTAGTCACATTGGCTCCATTTTAATGTCAGTGCAGTCATTCTTGTGGAAGGAAGCATGATCTCTTACCCTACCCTTATACGACTGCATGAGTTGGCAGCTGCATGTGCATGTAGGACAGGCATGTTGCATTTGCCTTCGTGGATGCAGTAAACCTAAATTCAGCCATCTAAAAGGACATTTTTTTAGTCCTTAAGCCTTTGTGGTTGCCCCAAGGAAGGCACATCAATTTTTCTCCAAGTTCACGGTGCAACTAGACAGAGATTTATTACTATCCACGGTGCAGAGGTTGCCATCGCAGAACAAAGCCATTAAGCAAGGAGGGAGGGAGGGAAGGTAGCAGTAGGTCAGGAGTGTCAGACAGAACCTGATTTTACTGATGAGTCAGTATTCAGGTGTTACGCTCAGGTCTAAAACAATACTCAGGATAGGAAAACTTTGTAACTAGGATATGTGATACTCTAAGTCTTTACATTAAGTAATGTTTAACTGTTGCTGCCACCTAGAAGCCCTGCTCATTTCCAGGGCCCCATGCCTTATTAGAGAAGTTACAGGCATAGGATTAGACATGAGTTGTGCCCTGAAGAGCTTGCAAGGGGTGCTTTACAACAGCCCTTCCTCTCAACAGTTTTCTAAGGTAGGTAATGATTATTGTCTCCATTTTACAGGTGGGAAAGACAAGGTTCAGTGCCTGATTTGCCCAAAGCTTCGCAGAGTTCCTGGTGCCAGGCATGAACTCAGATCGCTGCTCGCTCTCGTAGCAGTTTCTCAGGAGAATGAAGTGCTGCTCAGTGTTGATGTCCTGTTCTGTGTCCAGGGTGGGCGGCGGGGGTGTCCTGCAAAGTGTGCGTGAGGGGAGAGAAACCCTGCTTGGGCTTGACCAGCTTGCCTATGTTAGAGCAGGGTTTGATGTCTTTGAACAAACAAACAAACCAAAACAAAACAAAAAAATTGTCTCGAGTAACTTTGTACTTCTTTTTTGGTCTGGCCTCAATTGCTTTTATGTTTTTTGGTTTTAATTACTCTTTTTCTTAATATGATTACAGTTCCTTTATTTTATCGAATTTAATTTCTTTCATTTATGAAACATGCATGAACCAACAATGTGACTCTAGGAGGTTATTGCTGAGTTGTGCTGATGTCGATTTCATACTGTGATATTTTTTCTCTATTTACCTAGAGATCAGTTTTTCAATATATAACGATGTGCATGTTTTCCCCCCTTCTCCCGCTGCATGCAGGGATTCGGGTTCGTAACTTTCGAGAATAGTGCTGATGCAGACAGGGCCAGGGAGAAATTACACGGCACCGTGGTAGAGGGCCGTAAAATCGAGGTGCATGTCTTCAGTAATTCAATTTCTTCTTTATATTTATGCTTTTGATTTATTTTTGTGTCTTGCCTCACTTATTTCACATTTGGATCCCAGTCTTGTGTGTGCGTGTGTGTTTGTGTCTGTGTCCTTCACCTCCCTGCACTGAAATGTATAAAAGTTTACACCCCTTATGGAATAATTTTATTGTTGTTTTGGGTATTTTTTCTTTTCTTTCTTCTTTTATTATTTTTTTTCCCCACCCACTCCGAATTTTTGCCCTTCTACTGTCTTGTTTTTTCCTTTGCTTCAGTTTGCGAGGCTCCGATTTCCTGTTACCAGGCCTGAACAAAACTAACTGAAAGAGTACTGTCCGACTTCTAACTCTGTGTCAAAAAAAAGAAAGCAGGGGGCCAGCCAGTATCCTCTCTTTCCTCTGAGGCCAGTTCTCCTTCACGCAACTGTGAGATGATGCCCGCGGTGGGAGGGAAGACACTGGGCAGAAGCCCCGAGTGGGCTGTACTGTACACACTGCTGATTTCTTGGCTTGCTTGCAGTTGAGTCGGCTCAGTGGAAGCTACTACTTAAAGTTTCTAGCTCTCACTGGAGGTGGGGTAAGGGTTAAACATTGGCTGGCCAACATGGCCATATATCGGGCATGCCTGGTGTTGACCAGTTTGGTGTGTTCCACTGTGGTGAAGGCTAACTGGTGTCTTCCCTCTATCCCTCTTTCTTTAAAAAAAAAAAAGAAAAAAAAAGTA
>WAAB01011769.1:0-70493 GCA_013389865.1 Piaya cayana | reverse complement strand
ATATGTGATACTCTAAGTCTTTACATTAAGTAATGTTTAACTGTTGCTGCCACCTAGAAGCCCTGCTCATTTCCAGGGCCCCATGCCTTATTAGAGAAGTTACAGGCATAGGATTAGACATGAGTTGTGCCCTGAAGAGCTTGCAAGGGGTGCTTTACAACAGCCCTTCCTCTCAACAGTTTTCTAAGGTAGGTAATGATTATTGTCTCCATTTTACAGGTGGGAAAGACAAGGTTCAGTGCCTGATTTGCCCAAAGCTTCGCAGAGTTCCTGGTGCCAGGCATGAACTCAGATCGCTGCTCGCTCTCGTAGCAGTTTCTCAGGAGAATGAAGTGCTGCTCAGTGTTGATGTCCTGTTCTGTGTCCAGGGTGGGCGGCGGGGGTGTCCTGCAAAGTGTGCGTGAGGGGAGAGAAACCCTGCTTGGGCGTGACCAGCTTGCCTATGTTAGAGCAGGGTTTGATGTCTTTGAACAAACAAACAAACCAAACCAAAACAAAAAAATTGTCTCGAGTAACTTTGTACTTCTTTTTTGGTCTGGCCTCAATTGCTTTTATGTTTTTTGGTTTTAATTACTCTTTTTCTTAATATGATTACAGTTCCTTTATTTTATCGAATTTAATTTCTTTCATTTATGAAACATGCATGAACCAACAATGTGACTCTAGGAGGTTATTGCTGAGTTGTGCTGATGTCGATTTCATACTGTGATATTTTTTCTCTATTTACCTAGAGATCAGTTTTTCAATATATAACGATGTGCATGTTTTCCCCCCTTCTCCCGCTGCATGCAGGGATTCGGGTTCGTAACTTTCGAGAATAGTGCTGATGCAGACAGGGCCAGGGAGAAATTACACGGCACCGTGGTAGAGGGCCGTAAAATCGAGGTGCATGTCTTCAGTAATTCAATTTCTTCTTTATATTTATGCTTTTGATTTATTTTTGTGTCTTGCCTCACTTATTTCACATTTGAATCCCAGTCTTGTGTGTGCGTGTGTGTTTGTGTCTGTGTCCTTCACCTCCCTGCACTGAAATGTATAAAAGTTTACACCCCTTATGGAATAATTTTATTGTTGTTTTGGGTATTTTTTCTTTTCTTTCTTCTTTTATTATTTTTTTTCCCCACCCACTCCGAATTTTTGCCCTTCTACTGTCTTGTTTTTTCCTTTGCTTCAGTTTGCGAGGCTCCGATTTCCTGTTACCAGGCCTGAACAAAACTAACTGAAAGAGTACTGTCCGACTTCTAACTCTGTGTCAAAAAAAAGAAAGCAGGGGGCCAGCCAGTATCCTCTCTTTCCTCTGAGGCCAGTTCTCCTTCACGCAACTGTGAGATGATGCCCGCGGTGGGAGGGAAGACACTGGGCAGAAGCCCCGAGTGGGCTGTACTGTACACACTGCTGATTTCTTGGCTTGCTTGCAGTTGAGTCGGCTCAGTGGAAGCTACTACTTAAAGTTTCTAGCTCTCACTGGAGGTGGGGTAAGGGTTAAACATTGGCTGGCCAACATGGCCATATATCGGGCATGCCTGGTGTTGACCAGTTTGGTGTGTTCCACTGTGGTGAAGGCTAACTGGTGTCTTCCCTCTATCCCTCTTTCTTTAAAAAAAAAAAAGGAAAAAAAAATTACAAATATTTAAATAAAAATCCACTGTTTTTGAGTAATATTTCTGCATATTTTGTCTTTTTTTTGTTTTGTTTTTTTATTTCCCTTTTCGATGGTTTAGCGTTTAGGGCCCTTCACTTGACTCACTCTTTCCATGGTAACTATACACAATGCTGGCGATGGTACGAGTTGGCGGTAAGTGAAACAAAAGCGCTAGAGAAGAAGCTTTTTTTTTTTTTTAATTTTTCTTAAAATTACAAAAAAACCAAAATTAAATAAGAAAGAAAAAAAATCCATCTGCCATCTCACATTAACACTACGAAATGTGATTTGACTTGTTGTCCCCACCCACCTCCTTCCTCCTTCTCCCCCTTTTATTTTCAATGCTGTTGAGTAATGCCGCCTGGACTTTGGATGTACATATCGTTTTGTAGCAGTCTGAGCTGTTTGATTACTGACTTCATGGTGATTTCCCCTTGCACATCTTACTCAGAGTTACTGAACTCCAGTTTGGCTGGTTTTTATTAATGCACCCATTTTCCTCTTCTCTCTCTCCTGCCCCTTCTTTCTGCTGCTCTCTCTTTGAGACCTGTTTGTAGCTGTTACTGTTTGTTTTCTCTCTTTTTCTTTCTTTCTCTGCCCCCTTCCCTGGTTTATTTCTTTACTCAGTTAAATGCAGCTGTTGGTCTCTTTGCTGACTGGTGGTTTCTGATGGGTTCTGGCAATTTTTCCTTTAAGTGCTTGTGTTGCACTCTGCTGTAGCAGCTGATTTCAGGCACTCGCTCCATCTTAATGATTGTCTGTGAAGACCCTATCTCCTCCCTCCTCCCCTCCCCACCCTGTGAATCAATTGTGGTTGTTTTTTTTCTTTCTTTTATCTGTGTGTGTTTAACTGCATGCTCTCAGTCTCATCACTGTTGTTTCCCATTCTTTCTTTTTAAATGTGTAATGTTTATATTGTTTTGGGGCTGAAACAAGAGTAAATGTAGTTCCAGACTCCCCACCCTGTCTAAGCTCACCATCAGTTAAGTCTTAAGGGCCAAGAGCAGCTTTTATTTTTATAGCCTTTTTTTTTCTTCACTCTGGCCCCTGTTTTTAATTGGCTTAAGTTTTGATAAATTATTCATATTGTAGAAAGACTTCACCCTCCTTGCAAGAACTTTGAGGCTGACTGACACGGGGCTGCAGTAACTTGGCTTCCGAACTGGTCCATCTTTTCTTTATTAGCACCATCTCTTTGGTAACACCCCCATGTGCTTGAGCAATCAAACTGCTTGGAACTATGCAGAGCTCTGTAAAGAGGGTGGAGGGCACAGTAAAACCAAAAAGGGCCCAAAGTCTACTGCTATGTATTCCTTCTTTTTGTTCCATGAGATGTATGACAAGAGGAGAATAATCTGGAAAAAGATTTTAAAATGATAGGGTGGAAAGTGGTTGACATGGGCCATCCAGATGCTTGGTGGCATTCCAAAACTTTCCCCAAGCTTTGGAAGTTCAAATCTGAAGCTGATGGAATCCAGGCTGCCTTGTTCTATTTTAAAAGTAAGCCTGCCAGCGACCTGCTGGGCCCCAATCCCAGCAGTGAGCTTGATAAACAAGTCATCTTATGTATTACCTGGTTCTGTTCCCCTGCCCTTGGCTGCAGAAATTATTACTGTCCCGACCAGAACCTGGACAAAAACTCCAAAGTGTTTTGCCCTTTCAATTGATGAGCTGAAAATAGCATGTGCCAAGGGGGTAGCAGGATGATGGAGAATCTGCACTTTACTCTTGTTGGCCTTTTGTTTAATGCATAATTTTAAAATGCCATGTTTAGCTGTAACTTTTATAATATAATTAAATGACAACCATTAAAAGTAATTTAAAGATTGCATTCTTGTAAAATTAGTTGTTTAATTTTTTTTTTTGCTCAGAGAAGTATAGTGTGTGTGTGTGTGCGCGTGTGGTATCTGAGAGTTTTCCATCGTTTTCCCTAATATCCTATGCTTCCTTCCCTCTCCTCCCCCTCCCCTTTCTTACTTTTAGGTTAACAATGCCACAGCACGAGTGATGACCAATAAGAAGATGGTCACACCTTACGCAAATGGTAAGAGACACTGTTTGTTCTGATGATGATCTGAGAGGTTTGAAGGAAGACAAAAGGGGAAAGTCATGGCTTCTCCTTGGAACCAAAAAAACCCCGAAAACCAAAAGAAACTAACAAAGCCCCACAAACCCTGATTTATAGCATTCTCCTTCAGTATAACTCTTAGGCATTTATGGAGGAATACCATGTTACAGAGGGAGAAATGGAGAAGCAGAGAAGCAGGGAGAGAGGAGCAATGACATGCCAGATGTGACCAAGCTGGGAAAAGAAACCAAAGACTGATGGGTTTCTTGCCGCTATTGCAAGCTGATACTGTACAGTGGGGTGTGCAGTACTCCTGAGTCTCATTGCCATCATGTGGATATCTAAATATGAACGCAAAAGTATAACTTAAGATACATAATTGGATATATCTCCGTTTAGGTTCTAACTGTGAAAGTACAGCTGTCCACAAGCAGCTGGCATAATAGAGGCATTGCACTGCTTGTTTGCTCTCTTTGTTATAGACTGTGCCTGTGTTCAGTCATTTTCCAGTGAACCTGAACAGAGAAAGACCAAGTTGTTCGAGTAATGAAGGATCCTGTTTTGTCAGGATATCTTGGTTCTTCTGTCTGTGCAGTAATTTAATCGCATAGGCATATATAGCGTAAAAGTCATTCTTCTGGTAGAACTGAATGCTACTTTGATACAGATTTTGAGTCTGAGTCTTCGTCCTGAAACAGGCAAAAAAATTCTGGATATGGTCTGAAAATGTTCCCAAACAGCTTCAACAAAACAGGAAGCTGCACACAGGTAGTTGCTAGTGTGAGAATCCATTTTGATTACAACCTAAGAATCAGATATCAGAAGATACGAATTCAGTTTGTCACTCTGCTACCGACTTCTTATGTGGCTCTTGGCTTGCTTTTTTTTTTTTGTTGTTACAGAACTGGGGTAACAGGACCAGTCAGAAAGGCTAGGAGTATGAGTTTTGGTGTCTGAAAGGAGCCAGGAGATTTTGTAGTAAAAGGCGTTGCAGCCATGTTACGTTGTCCTGCAAACAAAGGGAGAAAATGTGTGTGACTGGTAATAAAACTTGGCTTACTTAGCAACCACTTGTGAAACCCTGATTACAGGCAGCAATATTTTGCTTTTGCAGCCCACAATTTAAAACCAGCTTTCAAGCTCTGCAGAGGTATTTAGTGTCAGGCTAGGTACGTAGCCACATACAACCACTGATAAGCGGTTGTATGACTGTTATTAAAATTGAGGGTTGATCACAGTCCTCTTATTGCCACCATTCACTTGAGTGTTTTGCCATCAAGGTGGGCAGGGCAAGCAGCAGCGTGCCTGGCCTTGTGGAGGGAGTGGGCGTTGCATCTCCTGTTGATACTCTGCCAGCAGGTGAAGGGGTGATGTGGATGGACTGCAGTTCAAAAAGTTGTTCATAAGGTTTTTATGCTGATTAGAGGTGTTAAATTGCAGTAAGTGCATCAAGACTCTCCAGGACAGAGGAAGGGTATGGTTTTGTTTAAATAAAAATACCTGTGTGATTCCTAGCTAATCAGCTTAGGTCTTTCCTGAAAGGAATGCTTTGTGGAAACCAGTTCAGATCGTGATGTTAGCTTTACACTCCTTGCTTCTCTCTCCACGTAGAAAGTGACAGGGGCGAGACAGGTATGTTTCTAGATCTGACTGGGATATGTGTTCCTTCTTATACCCCAGTAATGACTTCTTGATGCACTATTCTCTTGTAGATTTTATGTTAATGATTTGCAGTTCTTGCCAGTTATCCAGATAATATTAAAATCAGTTCTCTCAGAAGGCTTTCACCTGAAAAGCAGCATGAAGAAGACAGGAAATACTAAAATAAGACAGAGAGGAGAAAATGTGAGATGAATAGACTGAACTGCTTTTCTGCACCATAGTCGTGTGGTTAAGTTAGTGAGGAAATTCAGAAGCTGTTTCTTTTTAGCAGATAGCTAGCAAATAAGGCAGAAGGATGTTTTGAGAATTTAAGGTTATAAATTGATTTGCTGACAGTCCAGGTTGGTGGTTTTAGAGAGCCATTTGGATCCACAGCATCCCTGGTTAAAGCAGGGAGGAGCTGGTAGCAAGGTTCATGATGAGAATGCAGGGTTGCATGGTGTTTGTGGTGAATATGCATATAAGGTAGTTGGCTTTCCTGTAGTGGCACCTCTGTCATCCTGTGGATCAGCTAATGTTTTGCTGTTCCCACTGATAACAGTGACTTTTACCTAGAACTTGCCATTAGAAAAAGGCAGTTGGCCTCCATCTACACCAAGGGGGATTGAGGCAAAGCAGAAATTGGAAAGAGCTGTGCATGTGAAGCTGGGGCGCACACAAGAGACCGTTCCCCCTACCCACACTGCCCGCTCCTTCTCTTGGTGTAGATTTTGGCATTCACTGCAGTCTTTGTTGTTTCAGGTTGGAAGTTGAGTCCTGTGGTTGGAGCGGTGTACGGCCCTGAGTTATATGCAGGTAGAGCTTAAGTAGACAATTCCACTTCTGCCATTTAACTACAGTGGTGTTTGTTTATGTTCTAAATCTGCTGTTTCTTTATAACCTTNTTTATTATTCTTTTTAAAATTAAATTAGCGTCCAGCTTTCAAGCAGATGTCTCGCTGGGCAATGACGCTGCAGTGCCCCTGTCAGGAAGGGGGGGTATTAACACTTACATTCCTTTAATCAGTAAGTAGCCCCCGTTGATCCCTGTATTGTTACTGTGCTTGAGTTAACGATGACCTGTTACCTTCTTCTCTCCAGTCTGTATAATATATACTTGAAAGGATGGGTCTCGCTGGGAATGAGTTTACCTTGAGCCAAAGTATGCTGTGCAGTGGCTGTGACTTGTTCATCTGCAGTGTGTTTCTCTACTGGTGAATGGGTCATTGAGTGATTTGGAGGCTGCAGAACAAGGAGGAGGGGAGGGTGAGGAACAGGCCATTCCCTTGCCCCTTTGCCCCCTTCCCCCTTTTGAAATCAAAGAAATCAAACAGACAAATCCCTAAAGTACATATTATACACGCTGTTAAACTGCAAGTCTGCAGGACCACTACTGGCATGCATCTGGATGCATGTTGGGTTGGGTTTGGGCGGGGAAGCCCTTTCCTCTTGGTGTCTGTTTATTACGTGTTTGCAGATACCTCTGAGGTTTTATATCACTTCGTTATGAGCCAGTTTACTCCAGCATAAAGCGAAATAAAGCAGACCCCACTATTAATGGAGCAAGTTATTGGTCACGCTTGTTAAATGAACGTGGGCTCTCAGTAAACTGGCACTTTATGGGAAGTTCCTGCTGCTGTTATATGGGCTATCTTGTCTTTCAGGCTTTAAAATGAACATGCAGAGGATTGGGTGGCAAAGAGTGGGAGGGGAAAGGAGGGAAGAGACTGATGTAAGTTGGTTGACTTTAAGGGCCTCTTGACAAATTATTTTTAAGAGCCTCTGCAGTTTTGGAAGAGCCGCCTGCTGTATTGATAGTAACTCTCTGTGCTTTTCGGACTCTAACCAGACTGCATGGCAGTGTCAATAGGCGGGGGGAATTTGTACCCTGTTTGTGGTGGGTGAGGCATGCCAAAGCATTAACCTCTTGCATGCCAAACTTCTCTGCCACCCCTTTTCCCCCAATGGCCATGGTCTAGCAGGTTCTGTGTATTGGATGCTTGCTGGGTTATAAGCATGCTCCTCTGCAGGACTGATGCAAAGTGTCCCACCGCTGTGGAGCTATTTTGTCACTGTTTCAAGCCGCTTGTTGTTCTCTGGGCAGGGGCTCGGATCCTTTTCACCCTCCATCTTGTCTGTCTTTACAGTTCCAGGCTTCCCATATCCAACTGCAGCCACCACAGCAGCCGCGTTTCGGGGAGCCCATCTGAGGGGCCGAGGAAGGACAGTGTATGGGGCAGTCCGGGCAGTACCTC
This sequence comes from Piaya cayana, assembly GCA_013389865.1. NCBI lineage: Eukaryota > Metazoa > Chordata > Aves > Cuculiformes > Coccyzidae > Piaya > Piaya cayana. The sequence continues at coordinate 62,887 of WAAB01011769.1, read as the reverse complement.
CCACAGCCATCCCTGCCTACCCAGGGTAAGCACTGGTCATGAGAGCACAGTGCTCTGCACAACTGTGTCAAATAGTTGATTGGCTAACCAAAAAATAACTAAAAATTGTCTGGATGGTGAGAGTCAGGATACTGCTAGTGCCAGAACATTCTGCATACTGTGGCATCCAGTGGGCGCAAATCTAAATTTTTCCATGTTAACTTCTTGACTTAATTTTCAGTACTTGCAACAGCTTAAAGCACTGATGAATTCCTTCTCATAATTTCTCAATTTGTCTACGTGGTATTTGTTATCCATTGACCCAATACATTGTAGCACTGAGAAGGACACAGAGAGAGAGTCCAAAATTTCAAAAAAGCTTCTGCTCTTTGCACCCCATTTGCATTTTCATATCCAGGAATGTGGAATATTATCCATTACCTTCATGCCTCACCATCTAGCAGTAGAACACAGAAGAGCCAGTTACCCACAATGGATTTGCTTTCTTTGTTGGAGACAGTTTAAAAAGGTTTAAAACAAAGATTAATCAAGTCCATTAATTTAAAATTGGGAGTGTTTGGGACATAGGGAGAACAAAAATGCGTCATTCTTCTAACTGTTGGATGAAGCAATGGTAAATGAGTGACCTTAGCATACTTTACCCTCTGACTTTTCACTAGTAATTAAGTGGAATAGATGCTGTTACAAGAGTATTCTGCTGTTTAAAAGTACAGGGAAGTAGGTTTGTATGTGAGTTTTGTTTTGGGTTCTTGTTGTTTGTTCAAGTGTGATGGAACAACAGGTATATTAGCAAATCGTTTCCAAACTGTCTTTTCGTTTCTGATTTTGGGGATGCTGTATTCATATTGCCTGCCTCTGGAATTTTACTTGCCATATTTTCTAGGCAATGTTTTCAGAAAGAATAGGAGTAGGAATGAGTCTACGAACACAGAGAAATGGTCTGACCCTTTTTTCCTTTAGTCTAGTCCCAAAAAGGAAGAAGAAAAATTATAAATCTTTTTAATAAAAGGGAGGTGGAAGCCACACACATCACTGCGAGGAGCTGGCCTGATATATGCAAGATAAGCTTGCAGTTACCTTCTGTAGCAGATTAAGTGGTGAGAGCTGCTGTGGCCGTTAATCTTCGTAGAGTCCAGTCTGATATTTAAGGTGAAGCTCAAAGAAGCAAGCTGTAGTGGTCATGTATCTATATAGCTTTGCTCTCCGGCAAATCTGACAATGTTTGTATTGAATTCACTGGAAGACCTTGAATGAAACCTCCTGTCTGAACACATTGGCCTTCTGAACAGAGTATTTCTTCTGTTTTTTCAGATCCACCACTTTTTGACAATGCTGCTGGTTCATATTCTGTATCCTCTAACTGTAGCCTCTGACCTGCAGCTTGTCTGTTAGTTGCTCTAAAAATGACCCAGTCGACTTTTATTAGAATGCACTCCACAGTGAAAGAGAGAAGCAAAAGCTGAGCTAAGTGCTGCCGTCTAGCAGAATATGAAATGCTTGCACCAGGAGGGCGATTGTGTTCCATGGGAGTAACGGCTGGAGCATTCCTAGCAAGCGGCTGTTACAAGTTGCACACTGGGAGGGACTCTAGGCTTGTCTTTGCTATAAATCCAGCCTGAGTCTTGTACAAAGGATTTATTTCCATTTGGAATATGGGCCAGGCTCCAATGATATCCCTTCCAAATATTGTCTCAAGACTTTGTTTACGTATGTTATGTTGGTTTTGTCTGACCCTGTTTGTCTTCATGGGCAGCATATATCCAGTAAACATTTTCAGGGCAGCAGTAAACAAAGCAGGTTCACAGATGGTCCAGAACTGTCCCTAGTCCCAAGCACTGGGATGTAATTAACTAATTCTGGTGTTTATTGTCATCATAGTCCGAATTTCTACAAGATATTCAGCAGAAGGAATTTGAGTCCTTGTGGAACAATACAAAACGTGCTGTTTAGTTCCGTGTTGCAGAAGAGCCACTGCTCCATGTGGGTACTGTTGACGTCCATGGAGTCAGGGGCAGGCACACATTCCAACACCTTTTTCTGCATCAGTTGTTTTCTTCCTGACTGCTGGAAAGATGACACCGTACGATCAGTCAGTAACACAAGCCATCAAGATAAATGAGTAATGTGGAAGTAGTCAGTAAAGTAAGCTGCAGGTTAACTAAAACGAGGTAGAAAGAATTGGACTTGGCAAACCTTAGTGGTTTTTGTTTTAAGTTACAAAGTCTAATGGTATCACAGCATTTTAGAGCTTAGCAGAATTCAGAAAATACAGAATACAAATTAATAAAAGCTCATTGGAAGTGCCATGCTGGATCAGACCTGAAGGTCATTCAGGTTAGAGTTATTTTTGGCGGTGCCCAGTGCTAGATACTCCAGAGGAAGGTGAGAGAAATCATATAATTCTTAATAGTTTTAACATTTATTTCAAGAACTTAAACGAAGATTTTGCTAATGCATGTCTGGAATGTACATACTTATGTATGGATATGGAAGATTTTCTACAAACATTATTCATCCCTTAGAAAGCAATTGCTCAGACTTTGGGGAGGATGTTAAATAGTCACCTGAGCCTGATCTCAGAATATAAATTCAACTTTCAGTTTATAACCGAGGTGGCATTTAGTAGAAGTAAGGGACACACTATAACCTCTGATATATAGTGTGAGTGATAACTGTCCTGGAATATTGCCCTGATTTGTAGTGGCCATGCTTTCTAAACAAGAATGATGGGAAATGATACTTGAGACCAAAAGCCGTAAGAATGAAGTGAAAGTCTGAAAAAAACCCCCCTACTTTAAAACTCTCAGAACTGAACAAGTATGATCACTTTTATTTCTTGAACTGTAGACTAGATGATAATTAATTAACTATGTGAGGACTAGCTTGCCATAATAGAGAATATTTTAGTGTAGGAGTGTTACTCAAAGCCAAAAGAAGTTTAAAGTCAGACAGGATATAAGGCAGTAGAGAGCTGTAGGGGTTTGGACTGGTTTTTCTGGGGGTTGGTTTTTTTTTTTTTTAAGATTCCTCTTACAGTGAAGTCAACTGTGTGCAACACCTAAGTGATGTGATGGCTGCTTTACAAGACCAGCGCATTTCTTTTTCTTGTGGATCTGTTTTAGCTCAGCTAGTGGGCTTTCTACAGATGCCACTGTGATATGTTAGGTTGATGGGCTGCTTTGTGGTTCTGGTCAGTCTATATAACCAGAATGGTCTCTGTGTTTATCAAACAAACGAATTATTTCTTAATTGCTGGCATTAAGAATCATAAGTATGGATATTCTGGCATATTAATAAGACTTGCTAAATTTCAACCCAGGCAGTTGGTGTCAAAATAAAGTCCTAACTGAAGGAGAGGTGGAGGATGCATATGTGCTTGGTTGTTTGGACTCAGCAAATCTTGCTCTTACCTGTTATTAGTGTTCCTTGCAGTTTCCTCCAGAGAGCTGATGTTAGCACCTCTTGCTGACAGGATTCTAAGTTACAGGAATAGTGACCTCATGCAGTGTGGCAATGCTTATATTCATCCAATTGATTGTGTTTGGAATAACTGTTAAAACTGCTAACCTGTTTATAAACCAACAGTCACTTCCTCTGTCATGCGTTTGCCTTTCCTGCAGGAGCAGGTGGAGTATCACAGCTAAAACACTTCTGGTCCTAGATAGAGAACCCAGCAATGTAAGTCACTGCCCCAGGAGCCAAATTCTTTGTTATGTGATTGTAAACATGTAGCTTCAACAAACATGATCTTATGGCCTGCTTCTCCCTGCTGAAGTGGCTCCCCTCTTCCTCTAACAAGGGTCTCTATCTTCATATCTGCTCCCAGCACTCTTAGAGACCGTAGTATCTCTGTCCATTGGGAGTGGAGTGTACTTTTCCTGGGGAAGACAGCCAGACTAAATTATTCAAGCAGTAGCTAACACTGCAACTTTTTTTTTTATTATTTTATTTTTTAGTAATAGCATGCAGAATTTTGGCAAGATCTGCTGGGCTTTTTTTGTGTGTGCGTGCCTTAAAGTAGATGGGTGTCTGAGGGTGTCAGGCTCTTCTCAGCATTTTACATTCCATCTGATGAGTAAAAAAATGATAATAAAAAGAAAAGCTAGTGTTCCATACCTTCTTTTTCCTTACTGCTAACGGGAAGTCATGCGCATCAGATCCATGAACTTCACAGGTGGTGGGGCTAATGCTTTTTAAAGCCTTTAGCGCGTTTGTACAGCTATTCAGAGGACAGTGGAGGAGGAAATTCATCATTATAAAGCACAGGCTGAACTCATGCGGGTGGGGGCATCCCCTCTCTTCCTTCCTCATCCTTCCCTGACCCCCATCCCAAAAGTGAGCTGAGCTGCAAAGTCTTGCGCTAGTGAATGCTCTGGTAAGAGAGGCTCTTCGGGAACCCCAGGCTCTGGTTTAACAGTTTTCCTGCTTGAAGTTCTGAGAGAAAGAAAACTATGGCTTAAAGCAGAAAACATACCATCCTATGGAAACCCTTCCAGTTGCTCCTCTCTGCTATGGAATAGGTTGTTACTACCAGGAACTCCCACTGCACCTTTCAATTCTCAGACCTTGGACCAGTCACCTAACCTTTTTAGCTCATTATCTCTGCTTGTGAAAGCAATGCATTGTGGGTATTTTTGGTTTTTTCTTTTTAATTGCATTTCTCTGTGTTTACTTTGATCAGAATTGATTGACTTGTTTTCCTGAGGTGTTGCATTGGTTCTTTAAGATGCTGAATAATACTACTTTGCATGCTTGTGTGATCAGCCAAATCTTATCGCATGTCTAATGTGCAGGGTAAAAGCAGGTGATGTATGGATGTCAGAAACAAAGTTATGAAGCCCTGTTAAGCTCAAAAAGTGTAATCATACACAGCTCTGAAACATACTTCTGACATAGGTGACTCCAGCCCCTGTGGAATGACGGGCTCCTCAATTTCACAAGCCCACTTCATGAAGCCAACGTTTCCATGTGTTTAGAGGGTAACTAAAATCATTCCAGAAGGGTTATCAGAGTGGAGGTTTCTAAACCCTTGTTTCTCTTCTTTAGGACATCAGATCTTTTGGGGTCTCTTTTCATTGTACAAGATGGTGGTTCCCCTCCCTCTCTCCTTTGCATACTGTCTCCCTCTCTGCCCGCCCCTTCTCCTTTTGCATGCCATGGAAGATGACTTGGAGCTATCTAGCGTGCGTGTGCACACACATTCTCTTGCTGATTTGCTCCTGCCAAAAGCCCAGGTTGTGGATTCATACATCACCTGCCTGTGTAAAACGCATGTGCATGCTGCCGTCCTCAATAACCGGAATGTGTTTTCTGTTCTTTTGTTTTTTGTTTTTTGTTTTTTTTTTGTTTTTGTGTGGATTTTCTGCAGTGTGGTTTACCAGGACGGATTTTACGGTGCTGACCTCTATGTAAGTACACACACTGGAGCCTTCTTGTCCCCAACCCCTGACAAGCCAGCCTTTTTTTTTTTCCTTTTGGTTTGTTTGTTTGGTTTGGTTTGGTTTTTTAAAGTATCATTTACTTTAATTTTCTTCTTCCTTGTGGATATATATATTTATATATTTAGGAATGCAAGCATGCTTCTCTGTCACTGCGCTTGCCCCTGGGTGCAAGACCTAAGCCTTTGGGTTTCCTGATCATTGCCAGGGTCAGTTTACTGGGTGTCCTGTCTCCCACATGCACACTGCTACTAATCAGCCTGAAAGATGATTAGTGAATTAAAATTTCTCTCAACACTTCTCTTGTTTATATAATTTGGATATAAAAATATCAGGATTGGTTTAGCCTCAGACCTTCCCTTTCCTTCTCCCCTTCTGCCCTCCCCTTCCTCTCCCCTCTTGGGGCCCTTTCAGGTTTGATTTTGCAGCCCACGCTGAACTGAGTGAGCTGTATGTTTAAAAATGTTAATGTGCCATTGGGATGTGGAGATTATTCCTTTGGGGAAGACACTAGGACTGATTAAAAATGGAGACCGAGATGCTAGAGTGAGAAGTGACATCTCATTTTGCTGGTAGAAATGGTACCTAAATAGGCTAGGTTCTCTCATCTCTTTGGGGAATTGTAAAGTACAAATATGTGGAGATGTTCGGTTAGAAAAGTCAGCAGCTGCCTCCTGTCTGGGAATTAGTTCTGATACCACAGGAGACTTTGTCCTGTCATTGTCTTTGTCCTATCCAGCCAGTCTGTGTTGCAGATATTGAGGGCATCTGTGTGTGTATATATACACACACATATATATGGGTTGTGGCTGGAAGGATCCTATCTGGCCAATGACAAAAGTGGTTTCCTCTCCAGTGGAGAGTTGTTGCAGAGCAGCTGTGATAGAAATATGCCCTTCAAAGCCAAAGTGTTGAGGTCCCCCACTGAAACTTGCAGCCTGCCTACATCTTGCAAAGTTGCTTTTGTGGTATTGTAGGTAAGAGCTCTTTGAAGGTGGGCAAGTTTTGTATTTGATGTTTATAAAGAGGATCCTGGAGGTTAGACTCAACGTAATGGATGGAATCAGCTTTTGGATTTTGTTGGCTCATATGGAGGCTCAAGTCTTGTAAAGGCACTTTCCCTAGTACAGTTACAGGAAGGCGTGTTCTCTGAATGTAGAGATATTGGATGCATTTCTTCATTCTTACATACACATGTGCACAGTCTTTAAAAATTGATCTGCCTCGTCAGCCGTTCCTTTATAGAACTGTGTCAGGGACTCCAAACGAGTTTTGGGGTTTTCAGCCTCGCTCCTGAGGCACCAGCTTTACAGACCACTGACTTTGCTACAGCAAGTAAGCAACCAAATGAGCAATACCTTACGTTCAGTGCCTCTTCCCTCAGAGTATGTCACATGAGAAGCTGTCATGTTGAAAGGGAAGAGTGGCTAGGGTTGTGCTCTCTTTTCAGAAAACTCCTTCAGAGCTTCTGTTGCAAGTGGAGAGGCTTATTTAACATGTTTTAAGGACAGAGACTTCAGTTGTGGGGAATCCCTGTAGGCATGTGATGCTGTGGTTCAGTAGCACCATGTAATGTGAATGAAGTCAAGTTAGAATCATTATGTGACCTTCCAGTGACTTTGCTGTCAGTGGCTCTGGTCTCACGGTGAGAAAGCAGGATGAGAGAATTGGGGACTCACCAAGGTAGATGGTGGTGCTTTTCGCTATGTTAGTGCTGCCCAGAGCCCTCCTGTGGAGGTCAGGAAAAGGCTACCATAATCCTAACTTGAAGTTAACCTTCCAAGCAATTTGCTGACTGGCACTGGTGGAATGAGTGCAGCATCCCTGTGCCTCACTGATTTGTCATGTTTTTCACTGCAGTGCTTACATCCCACTGGTTGCTGTGAAAGGCTTTCCCAGATGTTGGAAGGGGTGGCAGAGAGTACTTCAGCTAGGACTGGGAGGAAAGTTTAAATTGAGGTTCTTCTGAGTCCATAGAGTAGTGTGAAGGTATCATGGAAAGGACCTGAGCTGACAGGGAGTGGATAGCGGTAGGCAAGATGAAGGCAATGTGTCCCAAGCTTTGGCTGCTTTTTTCTGCATACATGTTATGCACTGATTTCTCATTTTCCTCCTCTTCCTCTTCCTCACTCCTTTTTTCTTTCCTGGGGCAACCATCCTGCTAGGCATTTCTTCCATGAAGAAGGCATTCCATCTCTTATGGATGCATCCCACTCTGGCAAGACACCTGAATTCATTAAACAACCTGCCCCAGGATGCAGAGAGCTTTATTTTCAATCATAAGAAAGATTATCTTTCTTCTACAATGGGGTCAATCTGGGTGGCGGGGGGGGAAACCCAAACAAATCCACCCGTGCGAAGACTGCTCCTGCCTGTGAAAAGCGTGCTTGCATCCACTGGAAAGAAAAGGCTGGTGAGCCCTGCCGCGGGCTGTTTGTATGATTGTTTCTTTCCACAGCTGTGTTTTTTTGAACTGCTCTTCCTGTGTTCTGTTATAGAATAGTCTTACAGGAACCAATCATTAGCGCTAAAATACCTCAGGTAGGAGTGCCAGTGTGACCTGCCAACCAATCAGATTGTGGATTGCAGTGGAAAAAACTGAATTATACTAACCATTCCAGCACCACGTTAGAGATGGGAACAGAGGCTTTTTTAGGGCAGCGCAGACTCACATGTGACCTGAGCCCCCGCTGTAGCAGGGTGGCGTGTGTCTAGATTTCACACCCAGTGGCGTCTCATTAAAAGAAAAAAATAATATAAATTCAATGGAAGGGTTAACAAGGTCATGCTTGTCCCATTACCATATAGAAGCACCTGCTGCAATGGACACTGTTGTCCTGTCACCTCTTTTAATTCATTCATGCTCATTCCTGGTGCACATATGCCACACTTCTTAATACAGGAATACTGGAAACGGTTCTAGCCCTTTCTGTTTTTTAACTTCTTTGATAGGGCAGCTTGGGGATGGGGAAAAACAAATACAACAAATAAAAGCCCCAGTAGAAGTGGTTTTGCTGCCTAAACCTGGTGGGTGGTCAAATGTATCTAAGTGGTACCATGAGGTACATGCTTCTTCAGGGGCATGGGGATGCTTGTGTCTTAGTGGCATAAAGGCTCTTTGGAGTAAAGAGTGCCAGCAGCACACTGTGTGCCTGTCTAAGGCAGCAAGGAAAAAAGAAAAGGGAGGCTTATACCATGGCATACGCTGGCAGAGAAAGCTATAATTTTGGATTTCCTTATGTCCTCGTTGGATTGATCACCTAATGTGGACTTGAAGAGCGGAAGAGAAGATGGACTTACTTTGAGCTGAACTGTGTAGTCTTGAAGTGCTCATTTATCTACATTAATGTGCTCAGTAATTGGAATGCTGCTTTAGCTAGGAGTGCAGCTTCCTGTCTATGTTGTTTTGCCATGTTTGTGTTATTACAGAGAATGTATGACAATCTTGAAAAAGCTGTTATCTAATGTGAAAGATGAAATTAAGAAAAAATATTTTTTTCCTTTGTTGATGAGCCAAGGACAATAACATCACAAAGTAGTCATTTTAGATTTGGGATTTTGTGAATGCCTGAGCAAATACAGTTGTCTGACAGTTGGGATCTGTAGGCTCAGGTGCTACACGTACATATACATATAGGTAAAGGGGTTTAGCACAACCATAGCAACACTGGCAGGATATCCAGAGAAAGACAACTTTTAATTAAGATCAGCAACAATTAGGGTTGTGTTCACCTCTCGCATGCTCCCCAGCAAATCTGAAAATCTGTACCAGAAAGGACCAGTCTTTATTTACACAGTCCTTTTGGTTGTTACTGCCCAGTGAAAATGCGCAAGCCTTACCCTTACTTCCCCTACTTGCTTGTTGAGGCAGTGCTTAAACTGTCCCTTTGATAGAAATGTCTCTGTGACTTAACATCTCTCCAAGAAGCACAGCCACCCTCATTTCTTTTGAGATGAGGTTAAAGACTTGTAAAACTCAAACAAGATGGGTAAACCTGTCCCTGTGAAATCACTTCACTTAGGTAAGAGTGGGAGTTGGCATGCCTGTCCTGGGTTTCAGGGACTATACCAGTCAGTGGTGTCATTCTGTTGCAGTTTGGCTGTGGCACTGGAGGAGTGTGGTGCAACTAGCAAGGGCCTTTTTTTTAATCATTATTTTTATTTCTTTTATTGGGAGACACGATTGTTCGTGTTTGTTGAAGATGCTCTGCTCTGTTATAATTAATATTTACTAGAGTACCTGAAGTGAGCGGCATCAGAAATCACTAGGGTGATAGGGCCTTGTAGCTGAGGTTACAGATGAGCCTTCTATACCAGTTAAAGTTGTGTGTGAACCCAAATGGCACGAGAAAATAATGTGCATTGCACAAGCTGAACAAGGCTTTAGACGCCTTGAGGGAATTATAGGTGGGTCCTGGCTTATGGAGAACAGGAGCATCATCTGGGTAAGGAAACCTGCACAGTGTCTCCTTTGCTTTGTACTGATCCCAGAGCTTGGTGAAAGTGTTCACAAAATAATGAGTAACAGTCATGACCTTCCTCCTCTTTCCTTCACCTGGTTTTGGTATATTTGGACCTGCTGGTCATGCTAAATACATGCCTGTGTCAGAAATCCCCCAGCTGTCCACACTCATTGCTCCTATGACAGGAATGTACCATGGCCATTATAATCCCCATTTTTGGTTTTATTTGAAGTACACACAAGTAGAATTTGCAGACCGCTTTGATGGGAGCGGGTCTGACTGTGAGTGTGTACCTCTATCCTGTGACTTTTCTTTTTTTTTCTTAAATTAACAGTAGCTTCAATTTTGCATCAGTGCATGGTTAAAAAGCAATACACGTCAGCTATTTCTTAACTTCATTTCTCCAATGAATTATTTCTCCTGTTTTTTTTGTTTGTTGTGCAGTTGACTGAAGAAATGTTAACATCCCGCTCTAAATCTCTCAGTGGAGTCTCTGTTCCCTTCTCTGATATAACAGATGGGTTATTGCTTGTTATAATTATTAACATTGTGGTGTGGGACAGGGCTAGGGTGGGAGCCATTTTGGGGGGTGAGGGCGGGAGGCTGCGGGGAGTTGTTAAGGTTGGAATGTTAACTCCAGTGGTGACTGACTGTTTCCGTAATAGCAGGTTGTTGTGGCTGCACGCTCTAGTACTTGAGGCTGTGTACTTCACTGAGCTTGTGGTAGAGCCTAGGGCGAACTGCTGTCCCAAGAGAATGCTGGGATGGATAGAACTAGCCAATATGAGTCTGAACGTGGTGACTTTGCTGGTTGTTCTAGCTCCAGATGTCAGCATGCTTAGTTTTTAATTTTGATTAATAAATGTTACGCCATTCCCTTCCCACACCTGATTCCAACCCTTCTTTTCTTTTCTTCTTCTTTTTTCTTTTCTTTTTTTTTTTTATTTGTTTGGTTTGGTTTCAGTTTGTTTTCCTTTATGAAAGACATGAATTAAAAGAGAATTACATGATAACCCTTTTTGGTTTCAAACTGCATCTCCCTATCATGTTCAGAGCATGTGCCAGGCGTATTCAAAATGGCTTCTGATCTGAAATGTGGCTTACAGTTGTGGGTCAGAGTGGGTATCTGGGTGCACACTGTAGCCAGTTGCTCTGAGATGGATTGTGCCAGGCGAAAATGCCTCATACACCATGCCCAAGTGACAGACCCTATCAGGAGCTCGGGAAGCTTATAAATTTAAGGGAATACCACAATGACACTGGTATGAAGTTTTTCTTAATTTAGTGAGGTCGATGAAAGTTTGATTTGGATTGAGTCTGTACCTCATTCCTCTTGTCTTCATCATGTTTTGGAGTTGGGAGTAGTGGTGGTGCCATGATAGTGTGCCAAAACTAAACAACCTCCCCAAACCATAATCCAAAATGCAGCAATATGAGATTAGAAGAGCAAAATTGTAACGTGGCATCTCCTTCAAGCAGTATGATGATGTTTCAGAGACATGAGTTTGTGTTGCTCTTTCTCCTGTTAACTAGAAGATTGAAGCACTTCTGAGTTATAGAATAATTGAATCTGGAGAAGACTTTTGAGAACATCAAATCCAACCATACCTGCCCACTACTAAATAATATACCTCAGCACTTCATCTACTAGTCTTTTAAATACCTGAAGGCATGGGGACTCAGCCACCTCTCTGGGCAGCTTGACATAGTACCAGTCCCTATCCAGAGCATCAGAGGCTCCCCAGGCATGTTTTGGATAGCATGTTAGTCTTCCTGGGGCTAATGCAGGCCCCACAAAAGCAACCAAAATTCATTTAAAATCATTGCTTCTAATTTAAAAGTTATGTGGCCCCAAACTGAGCAGTGCTGAACAAACACACATTCCTGTAGTAGAGACAGCTTTGTACTCCTAGTTACATACATGCTAAAAATCTATAGGGAAGAAGTGGTAGAGGTATTGTTGAGCTGATTTCAACGGTAAAAAGCAAATTTTTGCCTACTGGTCCTTGAAACACTGAAATGTCAGCTGGGAAACTAAAAAACCAGAAGCAATCTAGAATTCTCTGGTGTTATTTATGGCTCATTGTATTTCTAGCAAATCAAAGCCATAGTTAATTTATAGTTGGCCCCCTGAAGTTAACAAAAATGTGTTCATAAGCATTCAGTAAAGAAAGATCTATCCTGGGCTCCAGAGCCCTCTCTACTGCCTGCCAATTCAGCCTTTGCCCTGGGTCTGAAAGGTGGCTCCCCTCTGTTCTTTGTTAGTGCAGAGCGTGCAGAGCTGCCTGGCTAAGCCTGGTCTTCCTCTGCCTCAAGGGCTCCTTGTGGGAGTTCCAGAAGGAGAATCTCAGGTGTTCCTCTGGGTCAGGCTTCACATTTTGCCAACCTAGCTGTTAGGTATATTTTTAGTAAGTACTTCCTATCAGTGAAAGTGTTTTAAAAATTGTTCCTACAGGTATGTAGCTTGGGTGGAAGTGCAGCAGTGATACAGACTGTTCTGGTATAATTTCCCCTAGCCTGTATCCTCTTTACAAGGAAAGGAGAAGAAAACAGTCTGGTTGGTGTCCATATCAGTTTGCTTGTTACCAGGCCTGAGACCACCAGAGACTGTCCTCTCCGACTGTCTTTTCGTGATTTTTTTTTTTTAGCTTCTCTGGCTGCTGATACTTCTACACATCTGGACCAAATGAAATTCAAACCTTTTAGATTTCCCAGTCTTAAAAAAGAAATAGAGGGGGTAAAAAAGCAAGAATTTCTCTGAATGGTCCCCTTTCCAAAATACATGTAGAACGTGCCCACTTGTGATTTCTGCAGCATAAGAGGAAGAAGACATGAAAAGTATGTAGCATGCAAGATTTCAGCTCTCTTCTGGTGTTCAGTGCCAAATTTAATTTTGTGCAGGAATATAACCAGGCTTAGGTTTGCCTTAGTTTATTCCTTTTACTAAACAGGGTAACAGAAGAGTCTCCTTGATCATTCTGAGGAAAGTGTACATGAGTTAATGGGCAATGCTTATGATAGACATGACATGGGAGCTGATGCAGTTTGAAACACTTTTCTCCTTGTGATGTGTGTGACTTTATTTTTATTTTTATTTTTTATGCTCTGCATGGGTGGACAGGTATCTGTAAAGTCAGTTCTCTTCTCTCCTCCAGGGTGGATATGCAGCCTACAGATACGCACAGCCTGCTACTGCAACAGCAGCCACAGCCGCTGCAGCCGCTGCAGCAGCTTACAGCGATGGGTATGTAAGGGGGAGGTGTCCATGGGGGCTAGCTTGCTGCACTCAGGGATTCAAGGAGGATTCATCCATGATAGTTCTTACACTTCTTACCCTGTTTCTTTGTCTTACTTGCACTCGCACGCACGCACATGCATGCACAACCCAACATGAAAGATTTGAATGCACCGTTTGTCTTGCTGCTACTGGGCAGTATTGCCCTCCAGTGTTTGCGAGCTGGCACAAATCCCGGCTTCTCCCCTATCCTTGTCATCCTCTGCACAAAGGAGACAGTGTGGTTATGGCCTCAGAATCGAAAGACCTGGCTTGCCTTGCCAGCTCCTTGCTCTGTGACTATGGGCAGGTTGTTGAATCACTGGATGCGTTTCTCTCCATATCCGTACAGTAAAAGTCGCTTCACTCATACAATACTCTAGGATGCTTTAATGTGCAGTTCTGTATAGATAGAAAAGATTATCCTCATCAGACTGCTTGCCTTAAGATTTTTCATCTCCTGTGCAGTGAGGCCTAGGGCAGGTGACACCAATAAAGTTCATACTCCCTTCTCTTTCTGGAGAATCCTCACTGCTTTCCATTTAGCAGCTGTTACTGTACCAGTAGTGATAGCAGCAGCAGTCACTCTTCTCCCAAATTGCATCACATGAGGTAAGGGACGCACTAGCTGTCATTTCAGAGGTGCTGACCTCTTTCCCACAGGTTGAACTCATGGCTTCTGCCACATTCCTCCTTGCAGGCCATTCTCTCGCCCACCTCATATGATGCATGGCAGCATGCCCATAGGATGTCTTCAAAGAGGGGCTGCCTGCATGCATGTGTGTGCATGTATGCATACATGTGTGTAGGAGGGCATGCTGCTGCTTCAATTACCTGTGGTCAGCTGTTTTTCTGCCCCTCTGAAGTGACCTTTTTTTTCCCCTCTTTTTTTTGTTTGTTTGTTTTGTGTTTATATCTTTTCTCCCTTTCTTCAGTTATGGCAGGGTGTACACAGCAGATCCTTACCATGCCCTTGCCCCTGCCGCTAGCTACGGAGTTGGCGCTGTGGTAAGTATGATGTTCTGTCTTATGCTCTCATTTCCAGTGTGGTTCACTGGGTGTCAGTTGGGTAATGAAACTTCACCTAGAAATATATTTTTGTTGAGGAGGTCCTTAGCTGCCAGTGCTGAATTCCCAGTTATTCACCATTCATGTGTTTGTGTGTATACACTAGGAAAGGAGCCCGGATTGTAGGAGACCAGTTATCACTTGATCTTGCACATCACCTGCTGCAAAAGAAATGGTGTAAGAATGACCAGAAATGCCAAGAAACAGAGCATTGTTAGTAAAACGGTAGAACTATATCAAGGTGATGTATATGGCAAAAATGAGTAATAGTCAAAGATGCAAGACACCCTTTCTTGCAGTTTTAATTATCTTCAGAAGCTCATGTTCCATGTTTAGAAGCCAGTTCTAGGAAGCAAGAGAGTAAGTTGTTCATGTGGCATTTTTCAGCAAAGCTGCACTGCTTTGTTCCCTCTTCCACTAATGGAAGGTTGCGGTATCCTGCCTGCCAACAGAAGTTATGGAAGAGCAGGAGTGAGGTATGCTGGCATCAAAAGGGAGTGAAGTAGCTTGTTGAAAACACATGCTTGCCCATCTGCTTCAAGCCAGTGCAGTATCTATGTTGTTGCTGAGGTTGGAATACAAATGTGTTCAGAGAAAGAGACACCTAAATATAGATATCTGCAGTGTAATACCTCTGTTTGAGCCTCATCTCATCATGTGGATTCTCTTTAGGGTCGATGAAGGAAAAGCAGGTACTTTTAGGGTACTAGGTTGTTGTGTCTATTTTAACCTTTACCTTAAGGTGAGATGAAAAGCATTGTAGAAGTCCTGGTCTCTGCTGTCTATAGGACAGCCTAGATTACTGGCTCAGAGATTAGGGCTCATGAATTGCGCTTCTGGTGCTCTACTCCGTCCAACTGAGACTTGCCATGCTTCACCTCCAGCTGGCTGGTCGTGATCATGTCCTCCTGAGCCTTGCCTTTAGTTTTGCAGGCAAAGTTCTCCTCACTTGCTTCTTAGAAGTGCTAGTGGTGGTGGGTCAGAGCCCAGGACATGTATGTTAGTCCTGAGAGTGTTCAGGTGCTGTCCTGAGTGTTTCTTGACAGCTGACCTCCTAACAACCTATTTTTCTCTCATTCACTTTCTACAGGCGAGTTTATACCGAGGTGGCTACAGCCGATTTGCCCCCTACTGAAGTGACGTGAGCCCCCTGCAAGTGGGACAGCCCCCCCAGTTCATGAGGCCTGGCTATTGCAATATTTACTAGTAGAGGAACTCTATAGCAAGACGAGGAGGAAAAACAAAAGAGAAAATACTTTTTTATACCTCACTATGTTCTTTGAATATGTATTTTTTTTCCTTTAAATTTCTGCCTTTAATTCTTTTGTTCCAAAGATTGTGCATTTTTTGGGTTTTTTTGTTTTTGTTTTGGGGTTTTTTTTTAACTGTGGTAAAAAATAATGCATTTCCATGTCTGTATGTTGGTGCATAGCTTGTCCTACCAGTCACGGGGAAGGCTATTAGCGATAAGGAAAACCGTTGGAAACCGATATCACGCAGTTAATCAGTAACTTGAAGACAGAGTTACTTCCCTGGGTCTGGTTCTTGGTGCCTGTGAGGCAGGAGGACATGAGGGTGAAGTCTCCATCTGCCATGTTTCCAGTCTGCAGAAGTAAGCACTCATTGGCTGTGGCTGGAACCTTAATGCTGGTGGGAAATAGTCGTTTATGTTTGAAAATGGGGGGAATGCAGAGACTTTCCTCATTTTTATCACCATTTGACATGCACAGGTTTGGGACAATTTCAGCAGTGTCGGAATTTTAGACCTGGCAAGAGAAAGTTTCCTCAACCTGCCCAAGGAGTTTGACTGTTGTCTGCTGTGTAGTAGACAAGGCTTTGAAAGGATGTTTTTATGAGGATGATTTTTTTCCCCATCCCACACAACTGATTATAGCTGACTGTTGTCCATTGCTGGTGGCTGTAATTATCTTAGTTTCCCTTTCCTCCTTATCAAGATCTTTCTCCCTTGTTATCTTTTTCCTCCCGTTCTTCCCCTTGGAGTGGCAGGTGCAATGCAGCAGTACCTCTTTTGCAGACAGCATGCAGTTAAACTTGCAGAAGTGAAGCACGTGCAGCCTTGCAGTTGAAGAAAACTAGCAGAACTGTGCATCAGTGTCATGCTTGGGTACTCCAGCATGCAAGGTCTCTTCTCCTGTTCATCCTGAGCTGCTTAGACACTTCACAAGTGATATGTTACAAATGACATGAGTGAGGAAAACCCAAGTCGTGTATAAGCTGCATGAGGCGTGGGGCAAGCATGTGTGTTTGTGTAGGGGAAGAGGGTCTTTTCGATCTGAATGTGATCCTGAGGTAGTTTTGTTTTGGTTAGGAACTGAAGAGGAGGCAGAAGTTTGTACAAAGCCCTGAATTCATAGGAACTTCCCACAACAAGCTATTTCAGGCCCCTGTGTAGTTGTTGGTCTGTTTTGCCCAGCCTCACAGAAAGTTGTGTACCTGGTCTGCTGAGTCCATAAAGACACTACATATTACAAGCTTTGGAAGCAGGGAGACTATTTAGGGGAGGGATCCACAGTTCCCATGACTGTCTCCATTCTGTTCTCACATACAGTGATTTCACTGTGTTTCAAAGTCGGCGTCTTCAGAGGGCTGAGAGAGCTGTGCTGTGATGGGGAGTTGCTGGTCTCCGGACCTCCCCACTCAACTGCTGGCTCCTAAAGTGCTCCCAGTGATGAGGGGCGAGGTCTCTAAACACATTGGAGAAATGCAGAAGCACAGTTTTGTTAGGCTGCCTTTACTGCCTCCATTGGTATTTGGGTGAGCTCACCGCCCCCCAGAAGGGCTGCTTGGAGCATGGGTTTGTTGATAGAGCCTTCCCAATTCCTGTCATACACCTGCTTCTCCAACCACTGCTGATACCAGAATAGGAAACCTCCTGCGTTTAACACTAAGCAATGTCAACAAGTAGAACTCCTGGGGAGGCCCAGCCACACATAACCATGCTTTTGTTTTACTCTTCCCCAGCAATACACAGCCTCTCTGTGTGCAACAGAGAAGGAAGCACCTCGAATGGGAAGGATGGGGAAGCCATTAGTTAAGCTAGAGACCCTGAAGCTATTGATTCTCTGGAGGAATAGATAGATAAAGGGGACACCAAACTGCCAGCCTGTTAGCCACCTTTTACTTTTGTTTTCTGGTTTTATTGTTGGTTTTTAACTTTTTTTTCCAAGCCAAAGTTTGGTTTGTTGCTGTTATGAGAATTTTTTTTGTTGTTTGTATATAAATATTTTAGTTAGCTTGAAAATGGGGAGTGGGGGGACAGGGTGTTGGGGCTTTCACAAAATCTAGGAAATGAGGGGGGACTTAAGGTGTTTGTGGGCTTCTACTGCCTGTGTTGGGATTGGGGGTGGAATTGTGGTAGAAATAGTCATATTCAAGGGGAGCCATTTCCACCTCAGGGCAGCCAGGGGACTTCTGGAGCTGAGAAGCAGCAAAAGCCTCTACTGGACTTGTTCTGCCCACTTGAGGGGCAGAGGGGCTGTGAGAGAGGCAGTCCCTCCCCTTGCCCACAGGCAATTCCTCATTCAGCAGGTCTGCAGACTGCAGGAGAGGAGTGCAGCTCGCAGAGCCTGGCAGGGGCAGCTGCTCGCCCCTCTGCCCCTTTTTCCTACATTTCAGTTCAGCTGGTTCTGACTGCAGCTCCCAAAAAGCTCCTCCCCGATCGTCCTCCCCTGCCCTGGCAGTGCCACCTGCAATCCCCCCACCATCACTTGGCCTCTCTGGGAGTAGGGAGGCCAGCCCTGTTTTCTGCCTCTGAGCAGAATCTATGCATGGCAGCTTCGGCCTACTCTGAGTATATTAGGATTATGAGGGGTTTAGTGCAGAAGTGCCCAACCTTTGTGGGGCTGTAGTTCCCTGCTGTATAATCTTTGAGTGATAGTTGCTCTAGACCAGCCAGCCAGAGCCTGGCCTGCCCTGGTTGCTCCCTGCTGCTGTCCTGGTGCATTAACCAACCGGTGTCTTGTCTGCTCCGTAGTTAATGCTGCAAGATTCCCACTGAGGCAGCATGGTGATAGCCCAGCTTCTTGCTGTCAGCGGTGAGCTGCGGAGGGGATGCGGGGGTGCTTGCACTACTGAAATGCAGAGGTAGCTTACTGGTTCCAGGTCTCCAGAGCACCAGACCTCCCAGAAACTTGCAAGCCAGCTTCAGTTTTGCAGTGAGGTTTCTCAAGTGAATGTCATGCTGTGACGGGGGAGCTCTTCGGCCTTCCCTCCCTCTTGGCAAACAGCAGCACTGGTTTCACTCGTACTATGAACTGGCTCGAGATGCATTCAGAGTAGCCAAGCTGTGGCTATATCCGTCTTTTGAAAATGTGAGGACAAAGCCTATATCTCCCTATGCAAATTAATTACGCTTAATGAACTGAACTGGGTCCTGACTCGTCTGACTAACAGCAGCTAGCGCTTGTCTCTTAGGTAGGTCTGCAGTCACAGGTCCCTCACAAAGCAGGGCTGGCTTTCCAAGGGAAACCACACAGACATTCTGGCAAGTAGCTTGCTGTTTGTCACCTTCTAGTCTGGTGACATCCAGGATTCCTCTTGATGTAGAGGAAAAGATGTTTCCTAAAATGTTACTGTTTGTACTGTCTTGCAATTGATCTAGCCAGCACATGATGTTATACTGATAAAATTTTGGATTGAAAGTTTGATTTATTTGATGTGCTGGTCTGTCTTTCCTTGTAGGTGCACTTGTGCCTGGTACAAAGATGGCTTCTACTGGTATAGCATATTCTCCACTGGGAATAAGTTATATTGATGCCCAGCATGCTAACAAACCATTGTCACTGCCCCTGCATTAGGGAGGTTGCACTGTTGTCGGTGGGTTAGTTTTTCTAAGAAAAGCCACGACAGGACCTGGAGACAGCGAGGAGGTCTGTGTGCACCTGCTATAGCCAGCTATTCCCAAGTTAAGCAGTTACATGGATCCTGTGTCATGAGTTCAGATAGAGGAAGCTGTGCTTTAAAATAGCTGTGGCTTGGCTGTTTTAGTGCCTGAGAAAGCAGATTTGCCCAGTGAGAAAAAAAGGCGAGCTCAGGAATCGGAGACCTGTGTTTTGGGCAGGACTCTGTCCGTGATCCTCAAGGATCATCATGGAGCAGTCGTGTTGCTACTTTAGACTTTGCTTCCCCATCCCCAAAGTGAAGGTAATAGTTTATCCCCTGTTCTCACCATTTTGAGATCTGTGGATGTGAAGTGCACAGCAAGAGCTGAGGAATGTTATCCAAATAGCTGGCTCGCATGTGAGTTATGAAACGGTTAATGAAACCATTTTCTTGCCCAAAAAGAGATGCTGGCTGCTGAGTTTGCAGTTCCAGCACCCAGAGCTTCAGCAGTGGGGAATACAAAGCAGAACCTCTCATTTCCTACCCATGTTTTTCCCCAGCCCATTGCTATCTGTATCTTCCCCATCCCGGCCCCAAAGGAGGCAGATGGAGAACAGGTTTGGGGAGCACTTAATTCAATAAAGGGAAAACCAAACAACAGCTCTGGGGAGCGCTTTTGCTGAGTCTAGCTCCAAAGGGAAAGCAGGCAGGCAAGCAGATGACCTGCTGCCTGTGACCCTCCAGCCTGGCAGGGTCAGGGGAATGCTGTCCTTGGTGCAGAGGGGTGATTTTTAAAGTGTTACCTGTTTGCACTGTTTTAAAATAGGAGGGGGGGGAACTCAACCTAGTGAATGAGATGAACATCCAATGTAAACTTTGTGTTTTTATTTTGTCATGCTCTTGGAAAACGTCAAACATTTTGTAGTATACACCAGTACCAGTGAGATTTGATTCTTTGTTGCATAAAACACTATTTTTGGTGATGTTAATGTCTGAAAAGCCCCTTCCTTCCACCCACCTTACTGATTGCCCTCTCCACCCTCCAACCCTGGTAAACTTCTACTATGAAAACTCCAGTCAACAAGGCAAGCAGGAGTCTGATAGAGCGTGAAATGGGGCCCTTTTCAAGTAGGCTCTGGGGCTTTTCCCTGGCATGCTTTCCTCTAGCCAGGAGTTGGCAGGATAGCCCCCATCCCTCTGTAGTGCATCCATCAGTGGCAGCCTCAGCAAGGCAGTCCAAGTCCTGTCTCCATTGCCACTGCTAACCCTGGAAGGCAACTTCTTGCTAGTGGTTGAAAGCACCGCCAGTGATTGTCTTTTCTGGGTTACAGGCTGCAGTTGGTCCAGGCTTGTGCAGGAGACAAGCTTCTCATGCTGCCTCTCGACTCGTGGTAGAGCAAGAACCCATCAGCCAAAAATCTTGCCTGATTTTTCCAGGAGACTGCTGGTGTCTAAAGCCGTCCACTTGAATATTCATTTGTCTGGCAGTCAGCAAAATGCTGGATAATCTTAGGAATGCTTTATTTTTTTTTAATTATTTTATTTTTCTGAAGTGGGTCAATAAATCTCTTGCCAGATTCCCAGTTTTCTGCTGGCGAAGGGGCTTATTGCTTCCCCGAGGAGTGAGTTCCTTACAGAAATCGGGCCTCCCACATAAGTAGTCTCAGTTTTGGTCATGTTTTTCTATTTTTTCTGTTCACAGTATTTTGTGTGTGCGCGTGTGTTGTAGTTTTGGCAGCTTAATTTGGCTGCATTATCAAGTGACGAAATAATCCTCTTTTACCCCAGGGGATATGATTTGGTTTTGGAATTTTTTTTTTGATTATTTTTTTATATGATAAATCCTGCTTGTAAATAGCTGGAGCTGAAACCTGGGGCTGATGGCGAATGAGAAACAGGGCTGTAGATAGATACGGAGCTGGTGGAGTATTTTACTGACCTCACAGGCTGATCTACTTGAGACTTGGAGATTTTCAGTGCAAGGCTGAGATGCCACAGCACCTCCAATGGCAGTGACAGACTTGCCCCTTCACGCGGTCTCCCCAGCACCTCCCATTGCCAGGTACCGCCAGGGAGCAGGATGTGTCCCAAGTGGGATGCGTTCCCTTCTCCTGGATCATTTCCTAGGACGCCCGAGCCGCTTGCCCAGGGTCCCATTTCCCTGCTGACTCTGGAGAAGCAGTATCTGCATCCCAGGGCTTTGTGACAGCCTCTAACTTCCCACCCTCCCTCGTTAAGTATCATAT
The DNA here is from genome assembly GCA_013389865.1 of Piaya cayana. NCBI lineage: Eukaryota > Metazoa > Chordata > Aves > Cuculiformes > Coccyzidae > Piaya > Piaya cayana. Next base: position 41,556 of record WAAB01011769.1, on the reverse strand, counting down.
TGTATAGTAGCTTTCAGACCATACAGTATTCATTGGGTTATTCCTATTATTATCAAGTAGCTGGAATTGTGAAGGTTGGAGTAGTTAGATCTTTAGCTTTTATTCCTTTTTTTTTGTATTACTATCCATGTGTATAAATTATTGATCATGTTGCTGGCTTTTATAAACTCTAAGCAAGGGAGGAAACCCTTCCTAACCCTTTGCAAATGGTAATGAAGCACTGTTTTTAAATAAAAGAGAGAAACACCAGCCTGCTGGCTCCTGTGTGTTGTCTGTTTCCCAGTGCATCAGGATGAATATTTTCTGGCGCATCTCCCTGGCAGGTAAAATGCACAGAAGGGAAGCTGGTTTGAAGAATGAGATGGGAGATAGGGTCTTCTTAATGGTGATCAAGGGTGAAGCCTTGGTGGCAAGTCATGCTGGCAAAATCCCAGCCCTATCTGTTCATGTACAGAGCGTTCCATACCTGCGCACCTTTCCCTGCTGTCCTTTCCTGTTGCTGCTTATTAGCAGAACAGGGCTATTTGTTGGGTGTTTGATAGGGAGACAGTTTTCTTTTTTCTTCTTCCCAAGCCTAATGTGTGTTTGCACCCATAAGTGTGGAAGGAGAGAGAACCATTTCATCTAGTATCAAAATTTTCTTTTAATGCCTGTGCAGCCAACCTCCTGCTGTCTCTCTTAACACGCATTTAATGGTTAACACATGCAACTGGAAGCTGGTGTTCCGATGCTTGGCATAAATTTCCTCTGGGAGTTTGGACATGTCTTTTAATCACTTTGCCTGTTGTCCTGCTTATAAAAAGAATATTGCTGTAAACGAGCAGAAATTCATTCACATTCTATGAAGTGCTTGGAGATCCTCAAGTGAGAGATGATGTGCAAATGTATATTCACATAATCAGATGCCTTTTCCGCTGAAAAGATCCTAAAAATAACAAATAATAAATCCCTGTGGCCAATTTGCAAGTAATTATGGAAACTGATAACTGAGCAAAATGATGCAGTGAAATATGCGTGGTACGGTTGAGGCCAGCACAGGGTTTTCATATTGCCTTTGGAAATGCAAAGTACCAGAAACAAAAGCGATGGGATTAGGTGCATCCCCGGATGGCAGGATTGTCGATAATGATGCAGGAAGGCGTCTGAGCTCCTTAAGTGTTCCTGCCCGGTATTTACTAAGGAGCTGCAATGTGTTCCTGTCAGATGATCCTCATTTCATTCCAACAATAACTCGAGAGGATGTTCAGCAGTGACTGCTAAAATTAGATGCCTGGAAACTGGGGCTGAACAATTCTTGTGGGAGAGCTGGATTGGTGAGACTGGGAGAGGTCTTGAAACAGCTCCACTGCACTGGGAGAAAGATGGTGCAGAAGCATGCTTCAAAAGTGAAGCAAAGATGCTCAGTCTTTCAGTCTACCTTCATTTCAAGGCAAAGCCGTAGAACGGCTGATCCTGGAGTTCACTGGTAAGTCATTTAATAAGTGTTACTGGATTGCTCAGTAGGAGTTCATCAAAAGCTCGTCAAAGGAAGCCAATATGGGTTCTTTGAATGGACTGCAAGTTGGCTAAGGAAACGAATGCTGCTGATTTAATGCATTCCCCTTGTAATACTGCATTCTCCTTATAAATAGTCATAATAAATAATAGATAAATCGTGTCAGTCATAACTGATCATAAGCCGCTTCACATTTCAGTATGTGTAGGTAGCATCTGCTAGGACTGAGTGTACCCCAGTCATGTCAGTAAGTAGGGTTTGGTGATGACCCAGATGGAGGTGCAGGCCATGGGGCTTGGTGCTAGCCCCAGGACCACCAACACAGTTACTGAGCACAAATCCCTGTGCCCCATGGTGTTTGGCAGCTCTGGGGTGAGGATTTAGTAAATAAATGATTGCATTTGGTGGAAAAGTGATGGATCTTGTTGAAATAATGAGTTGCAATTGAATTTGCAGACAAACTCAGGGATGAGGCTAGTATGACTGCTAAGGTTGTGTCTTAGACTGGCACCAACGCGCTGCACCAGGAGATTTGAGCCTGAAAGTCCAGGAAGAAAGCCTGATCCGTGTGTCAGTAGCAAGGCCGACGTGTTCTTGGTGTTTTCATACAATCATAGAACAATTTGGGTTGGAGGGGACCTTAAAGATCATCCAGTTCCAAGCCCCCTGCCATGGGCAGGGACACCTCCCAATAGATTGGGCTGCTAGCCTGCTATTTGACTGCTCTGGCACAGGGGTGGTAAACATGAGCCTCTTGCTGATAGGAGAGCTTAGTACCTGATGTGGGAGGGAAGGATATTTGTATGCTTCCTCTCTGCCTTTATATAGAATTTACAGAGTCCTAGAATAATTTGGGTTGGAAGAGGGATGTGGAGGTAATATCATCCCATAACTCAGTTAAGTTCATTTAACTGTAGCATCTTCAATACAAGCTTGGAGGTGAAATACATTCTGGAGCAGCAACAACTTGATCACATCCAGGGAGGGGAGAGGTAGCCAGCCTTTCGTCTCCTGTGTTTGCCTGCAGACCTGTTTCCTTCCCTGCACAGGGCAGGGCTGGTGGTCACTTGTGTTGGGTTCACTGGGGTGAATACATTTTACTTTGATTCAGGCCTTTTTTTTTTTTNTTTTTTTTTTTTTTTTTTTTTTTTTTGTGGTTCTCAGTTTGCCTGAAGGGTGTTCGCTTCTACCGTAGCACGTCCGATGCTGGCTCCTGCGGCTTCAGATGAGCTGGGAGCAGTTGAGTGAAGAGCTTCCAGTGTGGTTCAAAGGCTGGAGCTGTGGGAGGCAGAGAAGACCACAGGGAAAAGACTGCAAGAGCTCATCTGTTTATTTGTCAGGATGAACAATTGCTTTCTACAAGTACCTTGCAAAGAACAAAAAAAAAATCTGAGTTTTCTAGGGTTTTCCTACCTGGCAGCATCATGAAAGATCCCCACGCTTGGGAGATGAAGCTGGACAACTCCAGCATTACCTGTGAGTTAAGGGACTTGCTGCAATTAGTTGTTTCTGAGGCATTTCTGAATATCAAATCCTAATCCAGGAGCCTCCAGTGACTTGCACTGGCCAGACCTCTTGCTAACCTCAATGGGGATGAAACATCTACCATCCTGGGTGCTCTCTGTTCACCCTGGGCTTGTACTAACCCATCAGGGACAACCTAAACCTGAAACCCTTGTGTGCTGCTCCTCTTCTTTCTGCTGGCTGATGGAGACAGCCCCACAAAGTAAGGTCCCACCCATGGGGCCAGTTTGAGTGTGCTGTGACCAGCACGCGCTCATCTCTTTTCCTGCAGCAGGTAAAGGCTTCTGGCTTGTCTGAGCCTTATGGCTGGAGAAACAAAGAATTACTGGAATTGAAAGTGAAGGATTTTTATTTCTGGGAAGAGGCAGTCATCTTCTGCAGGTCTCTGAAGGTAGGGCAGGGACTGTTTGATTCCTGAAGTGCCATGGCCACCAGCCCATGACCGGCCTCTTAAGAGTCAGCCTTCTTGCTTGGAGGAGCCTTGCTTTGTTTGGCTCCTTTCCTGCTGCAGCACGCTGATGCCAGGAGCCCTTGCACACCAGGGAGGGGATGTGCAGGGCAGGCACTGGGAGCAGCTGTCCCAGTTTGCGGAAACTTTCTTGCCTTTTTAAGGACATGCTGAGTGCTGTGCTCTAACTTTAGCACAAAGGTATGGTTGACTTGACTTGTTTTATTAATGGATTGGTATAAATATATCTGCTTTGGTGCCTGTCTTGTTCTTCCATGTGTAAACACTGAGCTCTGTCCTGGCTCCTTTTGATGATAAATTCCTCATCTTTTGAATCACAAATCACCTTCTTTCTGTGTCAGGAGGAAGCGTCAAAGCCCAAAGTCACTTTGCTTTTTATAGCACCAGTGCTCTCCAGCTGAACTCCGCTCAGAAATCACCGATTTCACAGAGCTTGGCAACAACAGCAGATCTGGTGTGTTTACAGTTTTATTGAAACAGCCTTTGCGCTCATCTGGAACCCTCCTGCTGCAGAGCGCCGCAGCTCTCTTTATTTGTGCAAGGATGTCACCCATCCTCCCCAGCAGGAGGCTGGGAAACCTCGCTTAGCGTTTGAAATACCAGGGCTTTTCTTTTTCGGTCAGTGCACCCCGGTTTTGCTGCCGTTGCTCCAAGAGAAGCTGCTCTCCAGAAATAGCTCCTGCTTTTGGCCAAGCACAGCTCACGTGGGCGAGATGCTGCTGGCTGTCCCCATGCTTTTGCTGAGCACGGGGGCAGGTCTCCCCCACGATGAAGGGAGGCTGGGGAGAGCTTTTTGCTCACCCTGGTGTGAATGTGGGCAGGCATTGGGGTGAGCTGCCTGTTCTGCTGTTGGGCTTGGGGGGGTGAGAAAGGAAAAGGGGAAATCAGTGCCAGTTGGTTGGAAGCTTCATGCCTGCATCATGGGGGCGAATGAAAAGTTGAGGGTTGAGGAAAAGCCAGTGGCTGCTGAGCTTTCACACTTGCCTTGGGGGTGAGGACTGAGCTGGCTGCAGGGCTGTGACCCAGGAACAATGCTTATTTCTTGTCTGAGGACCAGTGAAGGGGTTTATGGTGTGGGAGCAAATCTGATGCACTGTCACTTGGATTAATCATAGAAGCATAGAATCACCAGGTTGGAAGAGACCCACCAGGTCATCGAATGCAACCATTCCCACTGATCTCTAAACCATACCCCTCAGTACCTCATCCACCTTCACTTTAAAACACCTCCAGGGAAGGTGACTCAACCACCTCCCTGGGCAGACCGTTCCATTGCCTAATGACACTTTCTGTGAAGAATTTTTTCCTTATGTCAAGCCTGAACCTCCCCTGGTGGAGCTTGAGGCCATTCCCTCTTGTCCTGTCCCCTGTCACTTGGGAGAAGAGGCCAGCTCCTTCCTCTCCACAATCTCCTTTCAGGTAGTTACAGAGAGCAATGAGGTCTCCTCTCAGCCTCCTCTTCTCCAGGCTAAACAACCCTGGCTCTCTCGGCACCTCCTTGTAAATAGTGTGACTGGCACTGAGCTGAGAGCTGGTGCCACCAGAGGTCTGGCTAGATCAGTCTAACATGGTACTCAGGGTCAAACTGGGTGAGACTCAGCCATGAAGCAAAAGAAGTGACAGCTAGTGGTGAAGCCACCTCATCCCTGGTTAAGATGGAGAAGAGGAGCCTAAGGGGAGACCTTATTGCTCTCTACAACTACCTGAAGGGAGGTTGTGGAGAGGAGGGAGCTGGGCTCTTCTCCCAAGGGACAGGGGACAGGACAAGAGGGAATGGCCTCAAGTTCCACCAGGGGAGGTTCAGGCTTGACATAAGGAAAAAATTCTTCACAGGAAGTGTCATTGGGCACTGGAACAGGCTACCCAGGGAGGTGGTTGACTTGCCTTCCCTGGAAGTGTTTAAAGTGAGGGTGGATGAGGTACTGAGGGGCATGGTTTAGAGATTGGTGGGAATGGTTTGACTTGATGACCTGGTGGGTCTCTTCCATCCTGGTGATTCTATGATTCTATGAAGGTCCAGGTCCTGCCATGGTTGAGAGTGGTGTTAGCTCTGGTGGGGAGTCCAGGCAGAGCTCAGCTTGGTGATTCAGGCCATTATGGCTGTGCAAAATATCTATTCAGCCCTGGGCTTTCAAAGAACTTTGACTTGAAAGCAGCAAATACCTGAACTAACTGCAAAGTTGAGTGAAACATGTCCTTCCTGTAGGCTTGTTAGTGACATTAAATACCTCCTGTATTCTGAAATCAGGACTTGTCACACCAGCATGAGGAAGTACCAGGGGCCTTTCTACTAAGTGACGGGATTCTGTCAAGTTGCCGGTCCTTGCCATTATCAGTGAGCTCTGGGGCACAGTGAAACACTTCTTTGCTGTCAGCCAGTGTTTCTCAGGCTTGAAACTGGGCAAAAACCTCACACGCAGAATTAAGGGAGCTTGCTCCAGTCATCTCTCTGGGGAGGAGTGGGAGGCAGCTGTAAGGCAGATCTAGCACTGAGGGGATCGTTAATACCCCCAGGGATCGGATGCCAGACCTCCTAGTTTTGCTCTGGCTGAGCTTGAAGCCTTCAAGCTCTCAAGCATGTTGCATTTTGCTGAGGAACGGTGCCCTCAAAACAAAAAATGAAGCTGAAGTCAAATAAATTTCACTCCAGGGGCTGTGTGCATTGTACCTGACCAGAACTGCTCAGGCTGTGGGAGCAGTGACTGTCTAATGGCTCCCAGCAATAACCCAGGCTGCTCAGGGCCATGCCAGCACCCCAGGAGATACCTCAGGTGAGACATCCTAGCACCTCCAGAAAGCCCACTGTGGCTTGCAGGCCAGGAATGACTTAGTGCTGTGACAGGGAACAGGGCGGGTTTTCTCCCAGTGGTGGTGAATCACTGCTCAGCATGCAGGGAGCTTTATTCACCATTTTAATTTGCCCACACATTTAAATGTGTCTCATTTTGGGGGAGGAAAAAGCATTTGGAGCATTTGAGTTGTAGCTGGGGGTGAGAGGCAAGCCTCCCCTGCTTTCTCATACTGGGAAAAGGCAGCCAAGCACTTTGCCTACCAGGTGGGCACTAAACCCACTTGTAGAAAAATAAAAGAGTCTTGGCTGTCTTTGGCACGATCTCATCCTGCTTGCAGGTCCCTGGCAGCTGTTCTCTCCCAAGCCTCTTCACTAGAAATGAAACACCTTGCCAAAGTGAGGGAGTCCTGTGAGGAACGCCTCGGCTGAGCATCCCTCTCCCTTACTGGCAGCCGGTGGCACTGGAGGCGAGTCCCGTGTGGCTTCAGTGCAGAGCCAAGAGCCAAGTCATCCCTGCGAGGCAGCAGCTCCCGGCACTACTTGGAGCTGGGCAGATGCATGGTGGGTTTATACTGGCATCTCCTCGGGAAGATGCGAGAGACTCGATTCTTTGGTGCCCTTGTGTGGGCAGAGACCCGTACATCTGAGAGGCCCCAAAGGCACAAAGGAGCATCCTCATAGGTGCTGCCAAGGCTGAGACCCTGGCAAGCCTAGGTGGGCAGAAAGCTTGTCTTGAAAAGCAGCTGGGTCCTGGGATGGCACCTCCCTGAAGTGAACCTTGGAGATTTTGCTCACAACGTGCACCCACAACATTTCCTCCATGCTGCTGCAGCTGGGTAGGTCTCCTGGGCTCACATGTTTCTAGATGAGTTACCAGCACCAATTACTCAAAATAGAATGACAGCTGCCAGGAGGAGAGAAGAGGCAATGGGAGGATCTCCTCTCTTCTGTTTTGCAAACGATGAGATCCTGAGCTTTGAGCTTTGCTGTGCTGCCCCAACTACTTGGCTCTCTGGTAGGTGGCTGCTTAGGAAGTGCTGCAGAGCGGTTACCTTTTCCAAAGCCTTTGCTTCTGCCCTCTGGTACCCAGGCAAACCCCATGTAACAAAGTCCTAACACGCCAGGAGCCAAGTTTCTTGCCCAGAAATGTTTCTGGCCTCAATTTCACTCCAGGCTTTGGGGAAATGGTTGGACTCAATGATCCAGTGGGTCCTTTCCAACCTAGTGATTCTATGAAAATAGGAATGATTTTAAAGACTGCCATTTCAACATTGAAGTCAGAGAAACCACGTGCCATGAATGTACCCAAAGGAATGACACTCGGGAGCAACGGGGCCTGAACAGACAGATTGATCCGCGGCAGCAAAGCCAGAAAGGCAGACTTTGAGTGCGTATGTGGATAAATTTAAAAGGAGAACCTAGGACCAGTAAAGCCTCTCAGGACACAGACCACTCATTCTTGACTTGCTCTTCATGTGGTTTGCCTGGATGTGGCTTCAGGATTCAGTAGCACCTTGAACACCTAGAGCTGTGTCTTAATCACCGGGACAGTCAGGAACATGATGTTTTGGGGATTCTTCTACCCAGAAAGTTATTATTCCCCTTCATTTTACGACTTAACTGTAGCAGTTAAGGCACCGACCCTATCCATGAGGTGGCAAACGAGATCACTTTATTGAGAGGATGCAAACCTTATATAGAGTTTCTGTACTCAGTCAGCAACTACCCCAGTGAATTCCCACCTATGAGAATCTCGCAGTTACAGTGATAGAGCGACACCCACTATTTGCCACAGATGTGCCCCTTATCTTCATGTTTTCCCTCTAGTGCATTCTTTTCTTATTAACTCACAGGTCTTGGTAGATTCCAAGGTCTCCACAAGCCAGCAAGCATGAGAACACTAGCCGTTCGCTCTGTGCTTGCTGCTAATATCGCGGCTATGCCAAGGCATTTGCTGCTTGTCCCAGTACACGCGCGACAGTGGAACCTTTCATGCCCGCATTTAATATTTCTTTTCTTTTGCCAGTGTTTTTGCCAACAGTGTTGAGAGTCCCTAGAGCTTGGAGTTATCAGCCCTCACCTCCCAGGATAATGGTAAGGTGCCTAAGCGATTTCTTGGATCTCCGTGTGCAGGAAGGCCATTTCCAGAGCCAGAGCTGTGCTGCATTGCTGAAGGTCTGTGATCACACCAGGAACAAGACTGAATTCTCCTCTGGCCTTACAAGAGTCACTGACAAGTGAAGAACAGCAAACACAGGACCCAGACTCAGATCTGGCCTGCTGATAGTCTGCTTACAGCTGCTTCACGCAAACAGAACAAGCCTCCTGGCTGGGAAATCTGGAGGACCAAAAGACAGCCAACATAGTCCTAAGTCTAAAGATTTGGTCAAAGGGGTGACCCAAGGATGAAGGGACCACATAGCCTGGCAAAAAAGGCTGGGTAGCCTTGGGAAGACAACCTGGCTTTGGGCCCTCCAGGAGGGATTGGGAGGAAGGAACTCTGGAAAGTTTCATCCCAAACATGAGGCACAGGAAAGCAAAGACGACTCTGCTTGCCTCTGTGGCAGCTGAGGGGAGGAGGCTGGTATGGAAGGACTTTAGAACGCATGGAAGGGTGCAGATTGTGTCCTCTGGGAGGTGGCAACACCTTCTCCTGCCCACGTGACCACTTGGTGTTTCCTTCTTATCATTTTCATTTGAAAAATGGGGCTAGTACACCGTGCTTGAAGAGGGCTTCATTAATATTTGTGCTCTAGAGAACATTTCTGCAAGGAGCCATTGATGTTCATGTTTCCATTGCCAGCACTGCAATTTTACATATTTCTTACATCATAACGTGTGGGTCATTAGACATCAGGATGATCTCATGGAGACACTGTGTTGCTTAGTGTCTTTCCTGGGATGTTGGCACAGCAGCTCAGTGGCATTGTGTGATTTACTTACTTCTGTTTTTCTGTCCCAGAGGTAACTCCTTTAGGGTTTTCCTTTTGTGTCTAACCCAGTGAAAGCCCTGCTGGATTCCCATGTGTGGAATGTGGGTAGCAAGGTGGGTCTGCAAAGATCTCCCATACCGTTCATCATTAGCCTGCACAAGTTCAATCCCATAGCTGTGTTTCCCATGTGGAGTCATACCCCTTTGCTGCTGTAGGAACTAACACAGACTCTCATCACACAGAGGTGGCTTTCTCCTGCACGGTTGGCATCCTAGACCTCCTGTTTTCCAACCCCTCTGACCAATGCTGGTGTCTCCATCCCCTTTTGCTGTAAGCTCAGAGCTGCTTCAGGAGCGCAGGTTGAGCTGAAGTTTTTCAAGTGGGTTGATCTCCAGGTGCGTTGCGTGGGTCTGGGGCTGAAACTGCTAAGGCAGTGCTGCTGCTGCTGCTGTGTCTTCCTGTTTCTCAGCATCTCTAGGGTGTGAATGCTTGGATGTGAGTGCCTAGTATTCAAAGATGAAAAGGTTATTTTTCTCACACTACCTGGCTCTCACCTGTCATGTGGATGTCACAATAATTTAGATGTGGCAAAGGCAGCAAGAGTCATTTTGGGTCTTACCCAGGATGCCACATGCATAAAGGGATGGGAATTTCCAGGAATTCAGGAAAGGCTGAGACCCCCTTTGGGGTCCCGCAAGTAGACCAACTGAGCAATCCAACCCTGGGAATGCGTGTGTGTTGTTACAATGGTGTTTGCACAGCTTTATCGTGGCAGCACTCGCAGAGGTGGGCGATGCTGTTCTACTGCCTCTGGGTTCGGCTGCCATGCGAATCACCGATGGCATTTTACAGGAGACATTTGTCTGTGTGGTGATGTTTGTGCTTAGGGTCATGTCTATTTTTGCTACTACACCATGTATTTTTAAATTGGGTTTGAACAGCATACAATGCCCGCAGCGCAGCTCCTTTCAGATCATCTGTCATGTCTGAAAATTGTTTTGAATGTCTGTCTGCTCATTTCAAGCTAAATATTTTTTCTGTAATTAGATTGTTTTGTTTCAAATGTTGTTTGTTTGGTTTTTTTTTTTTTAAGTATGAACGAGAAGTCAGTTAATATTGCTGCCTAAGCGCAATGGGAATATGCAACTAGAGAGCAAAACACTTCTGCAAAGCTGGTGTGGGTGTTTAGCCTTCACAAAATATCCCTCCATTTATTTTGTCTCCTGGGCTCATCACTGTGAAAATCTGCTCTATTAGTTTCTAAGCTAGGACATGCTGGAGATATTGCAGCTCTGTTTGTAGAGGTGAGAGAAAGGTCTTCAGCACAGCCTCCCCCCACCTGACCAGGGTCCTCAGTGCTGTCTCCCTCTTGTCCCTGCAAAGCCATCGATGCCCTGGCCCAGGGATGCTGTCTGGGTCTTCCCAGTGTTGATTGCAACCCCTGTGTGCTGTGGCAGTGCTGGAGACACGCCTGACACAGAGCCCTGGTCCACAGCATGGCATGTGTGCACTGCATAGGTATGAAAAATGACAGAAACCTGGGGAAATTATGATATAAATTTTTCCTGCTGCAAGAGTACTGAAAGTTATGCTCTTGCAGAGATGGAGGGAAGCTAATCATGCAGGCACACGTGGGCAAAGGCAGAGAGGAAGGAGCAATTTTCACACTCTCACTGAGACACTTGAAAAACATTTGCTGCTGTTGTAATTTGACTCCCAAGGTGGCCAAGCCCATGGCTTCTGGTGTGCCTGTACATTCATAGCAGGGTAAAAAAAAAAAAAAACAAACCAAAAGGAAATATTGATGTCAACCTCACTCAGGCTGAAAACATTTCTTTTAGGTTGCTGGCAAGCCAAAGGTCTCCTGACATCGTGCTGCTTCAGGGGTCTACATGGTTTGATTTTGCTTTCAGATGAAAACATTCCATAGAAGACATTGTTCCTAGCTCCAGTCCTATGGCAAAAAAAATTCTAACCCTTAATACACCCAAAGATGGACCTTCAGGTCCTGCATCAATGCAGGGAGAAAACCACCAGCCAGCATTGCTGCTGCCTCTCCGCTGTCTGATGCTGCACACCTTGCTGGGGTGGAAGCATGGGAACCTGTCCCAGTGAACCTGGGCTCCCAGCGATGCACGTGGGGAGTTGCCTCTGGGTTTCAAATGATGCCAGTGAAGAACAGTACAATGCAAGCACATCAGGGGATGTGTACATTTTAACCAAGGCCAGAGGATTACAAAATCCATGACAGTGTGGATAATAAACCAGGGAGAAATTGAAAGGTAAGAAAGATTTGAATTTAAGCCTAAAATATTTCTTCAGATGACACAACAGGTAGCTGAGCTGCTGTGGAAAATGGTCTGAAGTTTGGAGATTTGATTTTGGGAGTGTCTACAAGTGAGAACTTCTTCATGGACCTGAATTCAGCGACAGGGGAACTCTGCCTCAAAGTGAAACCTTTTTTTTTAGTGCCTTTTATCTTAATCTGCATGAAGTAATTGCATATTATTAAATAATCCCACAACATAAGATAACTTTGCATAAGTGGTGGAAGCTTTTATTTTTCTTATCCTCTATAAATAAGACATATATCTACTGCCTGTTTTGTAAATGACCTTGCTTCCTTACCCCTGCTAAGGGGTGGCCCTTCTCTTCCTTCTTCACCTTCTCACCTCTCATGGCTTTGGATTATGATATTTCCTGCCAGCATACCTAAAGCAAAGTTAAAATGAGCCGCCTGCAGTTGTAGTTTCTAAGCTGCTGCTTACACTGTTGTGTTACTGTATTTCCTCAGGTTACCCTGTACAAGCAGGTAGTGCTGAGTGAGATGCTCTGACTAGCTGCAGGAGCTGGCATCAGGTGCTGGTTCTTCATGCTCTGCATTTCTGCGCCCACTGGATGGTGATAAGCTGCTCTAAAATGCAAGCTGGATGCATGAGCTTGTCCAGTCCTAGAATTATAATTGGAGCAGGGCGATTAAGGCTTTGGCTTACCATAACACTGGCATCTCTCTTTCCTCCCGCAGTGTTTTCTACAGATTTGCGTTTCCACCCCTCCCTCTCAATGTGCAGCATCTTTCACAACAATGTGGGTGTCCTGCAAGGCAGGTCCTGTGGGCATGCTGATAAATTTGCTTTGAACATGGTAAAGCTCCCCTTGCCCTACTTCCCCAATGCTCCCAGCTAAGCTGTGGGCCACACTCACTGCTGTGGTGAGCTGCTTGGCCAGTAGTCAGACTTAGAAGCTCATAATGTTGTGTACCATTGCTTCTTTCCACAGCAGTTTTGTATGCAATGCCTGAAATGTTAATACCTGCAGGAGCAATGTGCTCCAGAGGAAGCATCCATAGCTTTGTTCTTCAGGCTGGAAGTATCTCTTCCTCAGAGGGAGCTAGCATCCCGATTTGGCATCACCTCTCTGCCAGCAGCTTACTTGCTTTGTTCCTTTTCCCTGGAAAGCTGAATTTTTCCCTATGCACTTGCAGAAATGCCAGTGGCTGCTGCCGCCACCGTGCTGCAGCCAGCTGGGCACAAGCAGGGCTTGCTCTGGCACTCAGAGACTAATGGTGGGTGGACAAGTTGCTAGGAGCCATGCTTGGGGTTTTTGTGGTGATCCCAGCAATGCGATACATATGGATCTCCTCTAGATACATTTCTCTAAGCTTTCTGGTTAGGAAACTGCCATGGGAATACTAAGAGCTTCATTACAATTTCGGTCTAATCCCTAGGCAAACTTATAAAAATGTATCTTGAAAGCATTTGGACCTGGTGGCTTTGCGATGCTGTTTGTGGAGCTGGTGGTGTGAACCCACAAGCAAAGTCCCGCTGGTGCTCTTGCTGTGCCAGCACCAAGGAGCTCCTCCAGCTGCAGAGGCTGCAGAGCAGAGCAGATCTCACCAGAGGAGAGCAGGGAAGAAAATGGAGGAGCAAGATCTGCTGAGGCTGACCTGGGGACCTGGTGGTTCAAGCTTTATAGTGCAAGGTGTATGGACAGTGGCAAGTGAGAGGCACGTGGCTCTACAGCTGGCAGGTGCTCACCTCTGTTAAACATAATTGACCATTGGCTCGTGCCTCCTTCTTGCGTGGATGTGTGGATGGCTGGAAGGAGGCAGGGAAGAGAACAACTGCTGCCAAGCAGTGCTCCCAGCCCATGCTGACTTGTGGAAGCCTAATCTGAACATCTTTCTGGGGTGGGATGGGCTGGAGGAAGGTTCTTGTTTTGAGGGGCTGGTGCTTCACAAGTTCTTTGTCTCTAATTTACCCAGAGCTCCAGGCACTACCAGAGAGATTGAGAGAGATCAAAAGGGCAAGGAGAGGAAAACAAGAGAAAACCAAATGTATAGCAACCGTGAAGGGAGATAGAAAATTATGTATCCCATTAATTCTGTAAGAACTGAGACCCCAAAATATCCTAAACATGGGTATTTGACCAAGGTATCATTTGGAAAAAAAGTCTGATGGAGAGAAGTTTGCAGGGAATACTGCTCCACCTGGGGAGGGACAGCTCTGGAAGAGGATCACTTGTTGCTCTGCTTTCCTTTGGATATAGCTGATGCTTCTTCCTCAATTGTTTATAGACCACATGAACCAAATAAAAAATTTCACCCAAACCTAAACCATACAGGTAGCATCCAAATGATTTCCCACATCAGCTTACTTGGTGTTTGTTTTTTTTTTTTTTTAATGGAAAGTCATGTGTGGTGCAAGAAACATCACATCAATCATCTCACAGCTTGCTCCCACCCTGTTTGGATGTCGCTGCATTACACAGGCTCATGAAATAAAATCAGCACAGATGCACGAACATCTTTTGGCCATTGGGTCTCTTGTCTTCACATCTCCCCATCCTCCCATCCTGTGTAATCTCCACATTACAGGTGTCTTCTGTTGCTTCCTCACAGTAAGCTTTGTCCTGCAGAAGCTCAGGGACTTCAAGGTTCTCTGCACTGTTGCTAGCGACCAACAGTTTTGGAAAATAGATTGAAAATCCCATGTCCCACTGCAGTCTGCTTTTGGCCTGGGGCATCAAGGCTGAGCAGACAGCCCAACAGGATTGGCCAGTATTTTGATATGTGCCCATGGAGGGTGATAGGGCTCCTAGGAGGAGCCAGTGTGGGCTGCCACCTCCAAGCAACAGGTTGGATGAGAGAGTTGTGTGTGTTGGGGCTGGCAAGGGATGCCCTTCCAGCACGGCAAAATGAAATGGAGAGGAAAGAGAAGCAGAGCAGCAACAAGAGCTGAGAAACCATCTTAATCGCAGCACCTTCCCATTTCTAATGCCTGTGTTTTGACACTACCCCACACCAATAAGATGAAATGCCATTTGGCTGTAGAAGGAGGAGACAGGAAAATAACATGGTAAGGGGAATCAGTCGGGAGAAGGGAACTTTTCTGCTGATGGAAATGAAGTAAAAGGAACGGCTGTCTTGAAACTGCCAGGCAGCAAAGTGCTGTTTGCACAAAATCATCATTGAGACTTGCACCAACTCTCCCTCTTGTGGACATTCCCTAATATTTTGTGTAGCATTTTGTAGCAGCCCTTCTGGTGGTTTTATTGTAAGGTGTAATGAGATGGTAGGATGTGATGGTTCATAATAACTCCTGTATTAAATATCCCCGTGAATTAGGCCAAGGCAGTGGGCTGATTTGCAGAGCTAGCAACTGGAGTGCTGTGGCATCATGCTTGTTGCTCAGTAGAAAATAAGGACCCATAGTCCTTGGAAAGCGAATAGAGACTGAATCAATGATTTCCCCTGCTCATTCCTCCCCAGACTGTCCAGGATTTCACTTTCCTGCTGTTGTCTCACATCGCTTAAGTCAATCCTTGCCATGTTCCCACCTGACTTTCCATCTGAACTCTCCCCTTGACACCAAAAGGCTTCCTCTTAGCCCAGGTTATGCTCAGGGGTGAGATGTATGTAGTACCTGTTTTTTCCCCAGAAGGTCTACCTGCTTTTTCTGGTCTATCTGCAAACCCATTTATTCACCTGACTTTNGTTTTCTTCTTCTTTTTCTTTTTCACTGATTTTGATCCTCTTTGACCCAATAAGGCCAGGCCTGTCCTGCTGCAGGGGTCAATTTACCCCTTTCAGCTTTATGAGCTACAGTTCTGAAAAAGCAGCAGATAAACACTGGCCTTTTGCTCAGGAGGACAGTAAATCCAGTGTAATTTGACCGTTGCTGTAAACTCATAGATCGACAGAAAATTAATGCCAAAACCCAGAGAAGAAGCATGGATTTGCTTAGAGCAGAGAGCTGCCACGTGTGGCGAGATCTCTACTGCAGCTGACAGAGAAAGAAATAAGACAACTGCAGGCTAAGATAAGCAATTTCCAGGCAGATGCTGCCACAGACTAGTGGGATCTGACCAGCTGAGCCACCAGCACTGGAGTGCTTAGCGGAAGGAGGAAGATCAAAAAATAAAAGCATGTGGTCTGGAGAACTCACAGTTAAAAAAGCAGCAGAAGGTGGGAGTCCTGTGCAGTACAGAGATTTTTGAGGGTAATAGAACTTCATTTTTTAATGGATATACTTTGAAGAAATTTGTGAAAGTCTAGAGGTTGTTTTTTTGCCTTTGCACACTTGTTAATCTGTTGCAGAGTCACCAAGTCAGTAGATTGTCTTAGTAGGACTGCAGCCATGGCTGAATTTTGTTTTGGGGAGCATCTATAAGAAGACAAAAGATCTGTAAACTCATGCAGAATTCTGCCTAAGGCTGTTAAATACAAGCAAGTACATATAATGTTGGGAAGTTCTTTAGCTTCAGGTTGCTGTGAAGAGTAGGACCATTGTCACTTCTTATACTTTCTTGGATATTTGCCTCTGGACGCTGCAGTGGAAGAGGCTAGATGAGCTTCTAGCAGTCCAAGGTTCCTATGTAAGGTGCTTAAAGGTGAGCTTTCCAAAGGTGCCCTGCCTGGGACACCTATACATGCAGCTGTAGATCACAGGCAGACAAGAGGGCTGGCCAGGCTGAGCATTTGACAGGCATGCTGAGTTGTACATCTAAGAAAGCAACCACAGGACCAGGATGCTCAGCATACGGAAGATCTTCCAGTAACACTGTGGTTTTCTTGCCAGCAGGACCCCAAAGTGGGCAAGTCAAAAGATGTGATTGCAAGCACAGCAATGAGAATGAGGTGAAATTGCAAGAATAAAGAGGGTATGTGTGCAGAACAGAGACCCCACCCCAAATTCAGTGGGAAAATGCTCTGCTTGGGCAGCCAGGCCACCAGTACTGTGTTTAGGGTGCTCACTGCCACTCGGTGCTGATCTGTTAAAAGAAAACATTTGGGTTTTACCAATTTTTTTTTTTTTTTTTTTTTTGCAGAGGGATCCGTTTCCCTGCAACATTCCCTGTAAGACCAGAAGAGCACAGAAAGCACTGCTGGATTAGCGACTGTTCAAAATGGTGCTGCTTCTCAGAAGACAAAAAGACCTGGTTGTCAATCTCTTCCCTAAGGGAGTGCATGACATTGGACTGATCATGCAAAATGAGACCATGAACTTTGGAAAGGTCCAACTGCAGCTGGAAGTGAGAACCTGTTGGAGCTCATTAAAAGGCAAGTGTAAACATCAATACAAATGAGGGGTAGATCTTGGCTCTCACACAGGCTCTTATCTTGCAGAAACTGTGTTTTGTGGATTAGAGGCCATTTTGCAAGCAAGGGGAATAAATGCCTTGATCCAATTCATATCAAGTCCTCATAAGCATCATGGGGTGGGGGAGGCTCTGCTGGCATTGCTTCAAATCCAACTTGAAAACTTGCACAGCCTAACATTAAGTGCTGGTACCTTGAGAACTAGTTGCCTGATCCCTGGGGCTGGGCAAGGCCATTTGTTGCTGTATCCACCAGTTTTACCATGCAGCAATGGGCTCCCCTAGCCCCTTTTGGGAGTCTGCGAGCCTATAGCTGAGCTGTGCACTGTGCATTGTGGCCTGGTTAATTCCTCTTCCCTGAGTAGCAGCTCAGAAAGGAAGAAGTTTCATTGTTGTGAGAGTCTAACCAGCAGTCCGGCACTGCCAGCTCCCTGCAGATTCTAGGCGCCTGTGTATGTGTGTGCCAAGGGTGGGTGGCCTGCAGAAAGGGTGCTCGTTTGCACAGTGGCTCAGTTTTATTACTTCTGATGCTCCTCGTGCTCTGGTCTTGGTTGTGCTGTGACTGCTGCTGCCTTTGCAGATGTGTGAATCTCTCTCCAGCAGCACTCAGTCATACCCAAAGTGCACCCTGCACTCTTGCAAGGCAAGGCACCTTGCAAACTACCCCTTGCACCCATATGCCCAAGATTCTATGAGGAGAGGAAAGAGAACCCTCTCTGGCACAAGGCATGGTGTGGGAACAGCCATTTCCTCCAGCTACCTTGATTTCAGTCTAACCTGGTCATGAAATCCCAGCCTCAGCTACCCTGCAAACGTCTCTGTTACAGCTTCCTACGTGTAGCTCTGAGCTACAGAGTTCAGGGTATCATGCAGACACACAACACTGCATGCATGCTGATTGCTTGATTTTTTTTACCCATGTGTGTTTTTGTAGCTCTTGCTTTTTCCAGTTGTCCCTTGGCAGGCTCTAGTTACAGTAGTTTGTTGATGAAGGATGAGGGAAGAATTTGCCTCTTGCTTTATTATTTCAGTAAGTAGTAAACAAATCCCTGTGTGCCATTATGGTGTTATGAAGTTTAATCCACCCGAAGGAACTGCTGTATCCGCTGTTTCTTCATGTCTTCCCACTGACTCCTAGAGATCTCCAGGGTCTTGCTGGTCTAATCCATGTTCTTACCTCCAAAGAACAACTTGCTCCCTTTGCTCCTGGAATGGACAAGACTTCAAAATCTGCCTGTTGTTTCCTAATCATACTCCTCCTTCCTTTAACTGCACTCAGAATTTCCCACAAGAATCCTCAGTCCTCTTGTGCTCCTGTTTCCAGCCCTTCAGAGGCGGGGATCCCCAGGGAGAGCTCATGCAGCCTTTGAGACAATCTTAGCTTCTATATTGGAACCTAAATATTCTGATCTTGGACTGCTCTGCTGCTTTCCTACTTGTTCTCTCACTAAATCCAAGTGCTGACTTGTAGTAAGTGTCCTGCTTATCCCAGATAAATGTTTTGTCCAGGCTCTGTGCAGTGTCACGAACACCTCGCAATGCCTAAATGATTGCATGGGACCTGCGAGTCATGCCTGTTTTATCCTGTGCACCTTCTGGAAAAAGAAAATGACTCAGTCACAGTTGCCTGTCTGATAGCCACTAAAGGCTAGATCCTATGAGCACTGAAACAAAGGTAAAGCTACCTCTTACTTTATGTCACAGGGTATGATCCCCGAAAGAACCCTTGCAAGATACTGATAAGTACATAGCATAGCTCTGCAAACTCACAGCCCAAATTTTGCCCTTATGGTGAAATCTCCTCTGCCTCCTCCTTCCTCTTCCTTCTAAACAAATGGCTCAAGACACCTCTCAGCTGCTGAAATCCATCAGTGTGCAGGAGACCTGCCTGCAGGCAAGGCTAAGAATAGTGTTTAAGAGGGAGGGGAAGAAGAGGAGTGAGCCTGGAAGGGCTTTGGACGCTACCACCACCAGTTAGACTCCACCTTGTTTCCTACAAGCGGTGGGGGCTGTGCAATGCTTGCAGTTTCATGTGGTGCTTTTATCTGTCAGTCTTCTGATTCTCTGAATACTGCAGTCAATAGCACAGCTGCAGAAAACCCAATGCCTTGCTATGGCTACAAGATGCAGGTGCTATTTCCCTTAGCTCACCAGCTAATGCTGCTGGGAGCATGGGATCTCACCTGTCTGCATGGACTGAGCTGAAGGTTCCCAAAACAAAGCACAAATGAATCTCCTAGAAGCAGCCATGTATCAGCAAAACACCATAGAAACCACCCCTGCGTTACGGAGGGCCATTCCCCTGGCATTATGCAATAGGTAATTATGTAAGTTGGTGTTATATAATATTCCTGGCTTTTTTGGAGCACCAGCCTGCTCTGCAACTGCTCCCCTGACAGAGCAGCGTGTATCACGCTTACGTCATGCAATGCTTTATACAACCCAGGGTCAGGGCAGAACTGGGGCTACCACGGCTGCTGCTCCCAGCCACAGGACCCTTGGCTGCTCTCAGGGGTTCATTTCATGTATTGTGTGTAGGAAAAAGGCTCATTGGAAAGAAAGAAACATTCAGTCAGAAAATCTGTTTGCTGTGTAAGCACACAAGATGTTGTTTCTTGAGGAAAGTGGACTGGTTTGGAGACCATCCCTCTCTCCTCCTTGTTGTACAGTTTATTTCATGAACTTACTTCTAATGAAAAAAAATGTCTATGATTTCTGCCAGGACTTCTCTCCTGCGTACACATTTTCCTGTGTGCATCAGGTCTGGTTGCAGAGAGGCCAGGGCTAGAAACCATTGGTGATTTGTTACACTAACTGCCAAGACAATGTAGGGGTCTGCTGGGCAATCTGATATTCACTTTACAGGCCAGGGCTGAATTTCTCTGTTTGTGATAGTGATACTCCAAGAAAAAATTGAATATGGCAAAAAAGATTTGGAGCTTATTCCTCCCTGTGACTGATGTGTGATTCCTACCATGCCTCCCAGCTCTCACCAAGTGGCTTTGCCTTATATTAATAACCACCAAAGAGTTGGTGTTTCTAAAACCATACCCCAAGAACCAGTCTGCGTTCTTCCACTGGTGCTGTCTGTGGGCTTGAATAAGTGGTGGAACTTAATTGATCTGTCATGAACAGGGGAAAACAAGCAGCTTTCCCATTCACAGGGTTGCAACATGGTCTAACTGCATTAATCCCCGTAGAAAAGTTTGCAGTCTATTGATGGAGGAGTCATGCAAAGGTGACATGTTTCAGAAGAAAGGGCTATTTCCCTGCCGGCTGTGCCTATTGGATGGGGAAGACCTTTCCTAAGCACCTTTTGATGACATTTTTGGGTAGGAACCAGTTCCATGCAGTCCCTAGGACAACTTTCCTACTCAGTAGCACCCTGAGGCTTGGCTGTGGTTCTGTTGCCCCTCCATGGGATCTTCCTCTGTCCCAATCTCATCACCTCATCCCTCTTCAGTGGCCAAGACTTTCAGGGAAGGGACAGCACTGTACCCTCTCCATGCCAGCAATCAGCAAAGCCACTTGACCAGCCCAGAGCCCTGCCACAGGCCCTTTCCAAAGAACCAAAGAACATTTCCAAAGAACAAATCTTACAAGGAGCAGTTGAGAGAGCTGGGGTTGTTTAACCTAGAGAAAAGGAGCCTGAGGGGAGACCTTATTGCTCTCTACAACTATCTGAAAGGAGGTTGTGGAGAGGAGGGAGCTGGCCTCTTCTCCCAAGTGACAGGGGACAGGACAAGAGAGAATGGCCTCAAGCTCCACCAGAGGAGGTTTAGGCTGGAAATAAAAAAAAAAAATAATCACGGAAAGGATCACTGGCCACTGGAACGGTCTGCCCAGTGAGGTGGTTGCGTCACCTTCCCAGGAGGTGTTTAAAAGACAGGTGGATAAGGTGCTGAGGGGCATGGTGTAGTGATTGATAGGAATGGTTGGACTTGATGATCCAGTGGGTCCTTTCCAACCTGGCAATTCTGTGATTCTATGATTCTATGAACAGACTGTCTCGGCATCCCGTGATCAACACAAACCCCTTGCAAAAGTCTTGCCATCTGCCACCTCCTCGCAGCAAAAGCCCTGCAGCACTGCCAGCGCTGGGACTGAGGGGTCCTGCTCCCCTGCCTCCAGAATTTGAGGGTTAACTCTTGACCACTGCCCTGAGCTTCCAAATCCGGCAAAGGGGCTTGGAGGTGGCCTCACATCCCCGTGGCTCTTGTAGCCCGTGGCCACTAGATGGTAGCAAGCCCTGCCCAACGCAGCCAGGCTGCCGCACGCCTCCATCCCCAAGGTGGGCACCTACATCCACTGCTTTCCACCCAGGAGGCAGCACCTGCATCACGCCAGCGATCCACCCCAAAAGGTGGCCAAAAGTATTAACGATGTGTTTGGTGCTCGTTTAGTAAGAGTGCTTCATGTTTGGATGCAGGGCACACACGTGGTGTGGTTTGAAATAGGTTGTTCCGTCACCCAGGGCTTTTTAAAGGGGGTGACCGATATGTTGGTTCTCTGTAGTGTGCATTTATCAAGGTGATTATGCAAGTGTAGGTAGTAAAATATTACATACTTCTTGTGGCTGCAGGGTTGAATTGCGATCTGTGTACTACAAAGCTTTTATTATTTCTGTAGATTATTTATTTAACCTTTAGGGAGAAAAGTTTATGATTCCATTTCGCTGCTACTTCACTTATTAAAAAAACCCCAAGGGAATCCCATATTCTTTTTAAGTCTTTTGACCATTTAACACTGATGTCCATACTAAGACTGTTGGCTTCACATCCCTGATGAAAGCTACAGAAAGCAGTCAACCAGCTTCACCTGAAGTTATTATGACAACCAAGTAGTTTGAGCTTGGGAATCGTGACAGTGCTTGGTGCATAAGCCGTGGCCTCTCGTGTACCAGGAGCACATTTCTGTCGTGTCTGAAATGCGTGTAAAACAGTAAGGTCAGTATTCAGGATCGTACCCAAGGCCGAGCCTAGGATGGTGCAAATGCTTGTTCACTGCTATAAGTACTTGGGGAGTGAGGCTGCAGGTATGTGACCTCTCCTGTCCCAGCCCTGTGCCGTGGAGAACAACACTAGGAATGATCTAGAGGAGTCCTAAGCTCTCTTCCATCAGTTTAGCTTAGTTTCGATTAGTGGTAGCAGCTCAGTGTTTGAGCAGGTAAAGTGGGGTGAAATCTTGGCTTTGAAATATTTAGGATGTGAAGCAAAGTGGTGCACAGAGGAAAAAGAAGAGGAAGATCACAGGGTCACAGTTTTGCTTGGCTGACAGACACTTGCATCACGTAACAGCTGAAATTGCCTTATCTCTAGGTTTTGACACACCCAACACCTCCATTTGGCTTTTGACACTATTGCCCTTAAACCCGCACATTTCCGAGGGGTGTGAGGCTCTGTGCCGCAGTATTTCTCACTGCCTCATTACCCTCGTGTGTGAACACTTCTCTCCCATTACAAAGCTAGAGCAGGGAGACTGTTCCCACGTTGAAGAAGGCAGAAGGGTGCAGGGGCAGTGATGTATCTCAGGTCCATGTAGTGTTGTGGTAGGGACCATGATGTTACATGCTGTTCTCCTGAGCCCTGAGGCAGGTTTCTTCTGCCTTCAGCTGACATTTCTTGCCTGCTGAGGCCTGCAGTTTGTGCCCCTTTGGAAATGTCCAGAGGTAGGTGTGTGTTTCTGAGCAGCGGTGCTAACTAGGCTTCTTTATCAGGCTGTGCTCTTGACTGCAGTCATACCCTGGAAGGGATTAATCACTTGCGCTGGTGTGCTAGTCTGTTATCAGTCCTGATGGGGCTGGAGGAGAAAGGCTGAGAAGTGTTCCAAAGGGTACCCACATTGTTTGTTGACCCAAGAGCATTTTCTCCTGACATTGATATTTGGCTTGACAGAGGTAGCCAGAGACATTAACACCTTGCTGAGTGTGTCTTGATTGAAGCCCTGCTGTGTCCTTGTGTCCCTGGCCTGCTGCAAGTTACCCTCCTGGCTCAGCTGTACATCTATTGGCTCTGGTATCCAGGCTCAGCCAGCAGCTACTTCCCTGGAGTGGGCAAGCACCAGGTAACTGGCTCCCATATAGATTTTTTTCCCTTTCCTCCCTCCTGCAGAGATTGAGGGGATGCCACTTTGGATACAGTTTGCTCTTAAAGACTTGCCTCTTCTAACACTGTGCTCATCTCTGTTAGTAAATGATGTATATTACCCCAGGAGAAAAGAAGAGTGAACTCAGCATGGGAATGGTAACACCTCTATAGCAATGGAGCTGATGCTACCAGCAGTCCCTGCCTCTTCTGTGTGCCCTTGGCAGACCAGGGGCGAGGGAGGAGGGGTAGCCTTGCAGATGACAGTGCTCTTCAGGAATCTCCTACCATACAGACTGACACTGTCTCTGGGTCCTTGGGAACCCAGGACAGGCTCCTGGCACTGTGTTTCAGCAGTGCCCTTTCTGTGTGGAGTGGGAGATATGCCAGTCCAATACGAAAACCAGAAATGATGCCATCAGTGGCACCCACAATAGCACCTGACCTAAAATAGCATCGTAGGAAAAAAAAAGGTGACTGATTAGGTTAGACAAGCCTGAAAGAAAGTAATATGTCCAGCTGACGATTGACAGGTGTGGGTCTCAAAGCAGGGACTATAAATCCCACAGATGAGCCCTCCAGCCACCCTTTGGGGAAAGGCAAACGTCTGTAGGAAGCACTTGGGACTCACCTTCAGTGAACCATGGGGCTCAGTGATCAGGAGTGGCAGCAGGTCCTGACCATCTGGGGAAAGGTGGAGTCTGACCTCCCTGGCCATGGACATGCAGTTTTAATGAGGTAGGCAAGGAGCTTCCATCCTGAAAGTAAAGCTGAGAGCTTTTCATGTGAGACCAAGGAAGGTGTGTGTTTAGTACGGAGGCTTGAGTGTGGCAATGCTTATTTCAACAGGATGTTTTCTTTGTTGTAGGGTGGTGTTTTATCCATTGCTATGGTTACTGGGATAAAAATTACTCACTGTGTAAAGTGGCTGTGCTTCTGTCTTTCCACCTGTCTGCGGGTGCAGGAGTGTGCCAGTGCTGCTTTCAAAAGATAGTGGGATGTTGTCACTCCCTCTGCCTTTGCTGGCAAA
The DNA here is from genome assembly GCA_013389865.1 of Piaya cayana. Classification (NCBI taxonomy): domain Eukaryota; kingdom Metazoa; phylum Chordata; class Aves; order Cuculiformes; family Coccyzidae; genus Piaya; species Piaya cayana. The sequence continues at coordinate 17,632 of WAAB01011769.1, read as the reverse complement.
GCTCTGCTTCAGATCCTCATTGACCGAGCACCATGGCAAAAAATGCTGAAGTGAATGCTGCACCCTGGGCCTTCAGATGGGGATGGGCGGAGGCAGGAAAGGAGAGGAGAGGGAAAAATCACCTCTGTGAATTTTCTCAAAATGTATGACTTCAGTAAAACTGACTGTGAGGTACCTGAATATTTCCATCTCCTCACCTCAGTCTCACCTAGCAGTGAGACTGACTCAACCTGCTTTTTGGCCAGAAATCTGGGTGGTAACACTTGTCCAGCTTCCTGATGATGACTTTGAAGTCTGGGTGTGAAACGACGTGTATCCTTCTCCCAACTATCCTCCTTCATGATTCTGGTGTCAGAATGGGAGTGCTTGCAAGGTCTCAACTAAGAGGACCCCTGCCTCATGCTGTCCTTGATGTCCTGAGTGGCAACACCCTGGGAACCAGTAGCAAGTCACAAAAATGCAGTCTGGAAGGGATCTCAGTATGGCAGAGTGAGAAATGATGTTGGGTGGTCATTGAATCAAAGCCTGTTCTTAAAGACCAACAGGAATGAAGACTTGGAGGAGACTCTCCAGATCTCTCCCTCATCCTGTGCTCAGTACAATGTGCTGGAAGAGTGTGGACATTGAGGAAAGTGGTGGGGATGCGGCACTCAGTGCAGGTGGAGTTTCCTATCTTAAGCATGGCTAAAGGAAGGAACCCACCCCACCTGGCAAATCCACTACCCATGCAAAGTTTTTTCAAAGAGGAGCCAAAGCGGAGAGTTCTTTTATTTTTGTCCTTTATTTGTGGCCCAATTCAGCTGCTATTTGAAGGGGAGGGAAAGATGTGGGCAGCCAGGTGGCAATGTGATGGCTTTCTTCTAATGCGATCCAGAGCAGGCATGCTGGAGGGGTAGGAACCTGAGCCCTCCCCATCAGACTGTCTGTACGAGATGATTACTTTGCTTTGGAAGTGTCACAAGACACTGAAAGCAGTTTCCAGCTGAAAGGTGATTGCTTTTTTCTTATGGGTATTGCAGGGGAGAGCATGACATTAAGTAAATAGATGACAACCCTCTCCGCTGTGGCTTTGCGTTCCTCAGCCACCTTGGATAATTTCTTGTTCTATCATGGGGTTTCTGAGGGATGAGAGAGGCCAGTAGCTCTTAGTTTAGTGATGTGTCTGCGTGTGTGTTGTTAAAAACTTCTTAGATGTCATATCCTGGGAATATGTTTAGAAAATACTGATTCAACTGAATGCTTTCCAAAGGAAGTAAAGTATACCTTGGAAGAATTTTCAAGAGTCTCAGGAGTATATAACCTTTCACAGGCATGATTCAACCATAGCCAGACATGATGGAGATTTTTAGAAAAAGCTCTATCTAATTCCAAGGTGCAAGGTTTTTTCATCTCTCTGGGTGGGATGCAACCTGTGTCATTGAAAGATACAGGGAAAAAAGGAAACACTGATGGTGCTCAGAACCTGGTATCGTACAGAAATCCTTTAGAGACCATGGAAATGAAAAGATTGGTCACAATTTAACAGAATCTTTTTTTGCCACAGAACAACTTCTTGTTTCTATGTGCTTGAGGTTTTTGTTAGCGTAGTTTAATCTAAAGCTACAGTGGAGAGTCTGGCCCTCGTGGCAAGAGACTTAGCAGGAATGTCCAGTTCTACATGAAATGCAAGCCCCAGTAGTTCCTGCACCAGCACCCTTTTGAGGGCAGAGCAGGCATGCAACTGCCGTAGCATGAGCAGGAGGCTGGTTTTGTGGCTGAGGTCCTGGGCTGGAGTGCCAGACTGCAGGTAACTTGAACTGCTTCATAGGTGTGAGCTGTAGGGCAGTAAAAATAGCCATTGTTTTTGCTGGTGCTTCAACTAGTTGGATTATGTGTGTTGGAGGGTATAACACCTGCAAATAAACTTGTGCAAGGGAGCTGATACCTATCAGCACCTAATTGTTAGACTGCTTCCAATGATCAGGAAAGGCAGTGCCCCCTTTGCACCCTGACTCTAAGAACTATGACATGGAAAGGAGTGAAATTTCCTGCTAGTTTGGTTGCTTGTGGTGTCTGCATCCTGTATCCTAGGAAGGGCAGTAGAAAGGAACTACAGGGCACAACATTAGCCTGTTTTTTTCGCCAGCCTTCCCCATTCTTGGTTTTATTTCCATTTTGGGATCAGAGTGCCTGTGTATAGCACTGCATGGCAGAGCACACCAGCATACCTGAAGGCCCCATGCTCTTGTTACCTATTTGCTCCTAAGGACTCCTGCAGGTACTTCAGTTCTGGATGGAGGAAACACAGGGCTGGCAGCTGGGATGAGCTAGGGAACAATATCTGTAGTAGATGGACCTCAGCTGTGGCCTGGATGACAGCTCTCTCAAGTCTCACAGATCCCTGTACTTTTCTCCACAGGCTCTTTCAGGATCACCCTGAGACCTTGGATCGCTTTCCAAAGTTCAAGGACCTGAAGACCCCTGATCAGATGAAGGGCTCTGAAGCTCTGAAGAAACATGGAGTTACTGTCCTTACCCAGCTGGGCAAAATCCTGAAGCAGAAGGGTAATCATGAGGCAGAATTAAAACCCCTGGCTCAAACCCATGCCACCCAGCACAAAATTCCTGTCAAATATCTGGAGGTATGGAAAAGGGCAGGGAATCTTGGTGTTTGATATGCTGTGAATGTGTGCAAGACAGCTATTGAGAGTTGAGCTTTTGTTTAGTGATGGCTGCTTAGACTTCAGTGAGACCTCCCTCAAGTATGAGGTCTCTGTGTAGAGGCAGGAGGAGGCGCAGAAAGGACTTATGGTATGTGAATGGTATGTGAACCTCCAAGTTTAGCTTTCCCATTCCAAATAATGGAATATGCAGTCTGAGCAACCCTTGACAATACCAAATAGCTCGTGCAGCCTCTGCATGCCTGGGAAACTACATTACATAAGAACAGTCAGTGGCTGGACGTAAGGGACGTACAATTTTAGAGTAAGCCCTGGAGGATCCTTTGGAGACCAAGACCCACAAAACTAAGTGTTATACAAACACAGAGCATGAATTTTCAGCCTTAGTGGACGAGGCAGACAAAGAGTGGGAAGGGCCATGGCCTGCTCAAGGTCATGAAGCAGATCAGCGTCACAGCTAGGAATAGAGCCCAGTTCTTCTGCCCATCCCAGGCTCCTTGCATGCTAGACCTCGCTGTCTCTCCAGAGACTGTAGGAAGGGCTACTGAATTAGCTTGGAGATATTTCCAGGCTCTACAACCTATTTCTTGATCTGGCTTTTCTGAAAATAGACCTCGAGTGTCCCTTCAGTTTTTCTCTCTCTCTTTCCTTCCTCACAGTTCATTTCTGAAGTCATTATCAAGGTCATTGCTGAAAAACACTCTGCGGACTTTGGGGCTGATTCCCAGGCTGCAATGAAGAAGGCCCTGGAGCTGTTCCGAAATGATATGGCTAGCAAGTACAAGGAGTTTGGTTTCCAGGGTTAGAATGTATGCACAGAGGGACATCGTGATGGAGGCATGGCCATGCATCTTAGAGTAGCTTCCCCAGCCCTGTTCTGGACATCTCACAATTGGCCATCCAAGATGTATGGGAAAGCTTTGATGAGAGGCCAAGAGTCACTCCAGGCAGCATAGAGGCATTCAGAGTCACATCCATGATAAACCGTTGTTTCCTGGCTTCATGTATACAAAAGAAATAATCTGCTTTCTTAGGAAAACTAATGTACAAGGTAATATGCGAGCTTCTGCCTATCCTATCTACTTTTATCTTTCTTCCTCCCTGGAACTTGGTCTCATCTGAGAGGTGAATGGCATGGCCAGAGATGAAGGGGATGTAGAGAAACAAGGGGAATGTTTGAGGAGTGGGGTGAATGAGAATGAAGGGAAGACTCTGCTACTTTGAAAGGAATGTCAGCAGGGGAAGCAGGGTCATAGTGTTCCATACCTCCCACAGGCGAGACTGTTAGCAGGTTACTGTGGGGAACGCACTATTACCTTCCTTTGTGGAGGTGAATGTAGCCAGTCAGTCTCCAGGGTCTGCCAACTTAGAAATTTGCATTGGGTGCTAGACTCTGTGCAGTTGCTGCTACGCTTCTCAAGTTCTGTTGCACTGGGATGTAAAGTATATGTTTCTCAGAAAATAAAAACTCCTGCACCAATGTTGTGTCTTTTTTCCTGGTTTTACAGGCACTCCAGTGAGAAGTGGGGGAGATGGAGAAAGTGGAAAGGGGTTTTGAATACATAGCCAGCTGCACCACAAGCTGTGGTGCCAGTCCATGACTTGAACAGCATGTGGCATCCTTCTGAGCCGGGGAACTCAGGACACTTGGATATCACCATGAGGTCATGACCTGGTTACTGGACTTCACAATGCAAAATGACAGCTTAGACTCAGCACCTCAGAACTGAGAGAAATTCTCCCTGACTGAAGGCCATGGCCACAGCTGTGCTGAGGAGAATGCAGCTAGGGAAGACCTTTTGCTTATTTACAGGGAGGTAGTGTGTAAGTGGACTCAGGTCACAGNTGGCCTGGATGACAGCTCTCTCAAGTCTCACAGATCCCTGTACTTTTCTCCACAGGCTCTTTCAGGATCACCCTGAGACCTTGGATCGCTTTCCAAAGTTCAAGGACCTGAAGACCCCTGATCAGATGAAGGGCTCTGAAGCTCTGAAGAAACATGGAGTTACTGTCCTTACCCAGCTGGGCAAAATCCTGAAGCAGAAGGGTAATCATGAGGCAGAATTAAAACCCCTGGCTCAAACCCATGCCACCCAGCACAAAATTCCTGTCAAATATCTGGAGGTATGGAAAAGGGCAGGGAATCTTGGTGTTTGATATGCTGTGAATGTGTGCAAGACAGCTATTGAGAGTTGAGCTTTTGTTTAGTGATGGCTGCTTAGACTTCAGTGAGACCTCCCTCAAGTATGAGGTCTCTGTGTAGAGGCAGGAGGAGGCGCAGAAAGGACTTATGGTATGTGAATGGTATGTGAACCTCCAAGTTTAGCTTTCCCATTCCAAATAATGGAATATGCAGTCTGAGCAACCCTTGACAATACCAAATAGCTCGTGCAGCCTCTGCATGCCTGGGAAACTACATTACATAAGAACAGTCAGTGGCTGGACGTAAGGGACGTACAATTTTAGAGTAAGCCCTGGAGGATCCTTTGGAGACCAAGACCCACAAAACTAAGTGTTATACAAACACAGAGCATGAATTTTCAGCCTTAGTGGACGAGGCAGACAAAGAGTGGGAAGGGCCATGGCCTGCTCAAGGTCATGAAGCAGATCAGCGTCACAGCTAGGAATAGAGCCCAGTTCTTCTGCCCATCCCAGGCTCCTTGCATGCTAGACCTCGCTGTCTCTCCAGAGACTGTAGGAAGGGCTACTGAATTAGCTTGGAGATATTTCCAGGCTCTACAACCTATTTCTTGATCTGGCTTTTCTGAAAATAGACCTCGAGTGTCCCTTCAGTTTTTCTCTCTCTCTTTCCTTCCTCACAGTTCATTTCTGAAGTCATTATCAAGGTCATTGCTGAAAAACACTCTGCGGACTTTGGGGCTGATTCCCAGGCTGCAATGAAGAAGGCCCTGGAGCTGTTCCGAAATGATATGGCCAGCAAGTACAAGGAGTTTGGTTTCCAGGGTTAGAATGTATGCACAGAGGGACATCGTGATGGAGGCATGGCCATGCATCTTAGAGTAGCTTCCCCAGCCCTGTTCTGGACATCTCAAAATTGGCCATCCAAGATGTATGGGAAAGCTTTGATGAGAGGCCAAGAGTCACTCCAGGCAGCATAGAGGCATTCAGAGTCACATCCATGATAAACCGTTGTTTCCTGGCTTCATGTATACAAAAGAAATAGTCTGCTTTCTTAGGAAAACTAGTGTACGAAGTAATCTGCAAGCTTCTGCCTATCCTGTCTTCTTTTTTCTTTCTTCCTCTCTGGAACTCGGTCTCATCTGAGAGGTTAATGGCATGGCCAGAGATGAAGGGGATGTAGAGAAACAAGGGGAATGTTTGAGGAGTGGGGTGAATGAGAATGAAGGGAATACTCTGCTACTTTGAAAGGAATGTCAGCAGGGGAAGCAGGGTCATAGTGTTCCATACCTCCCACAGGCGAGACTGTTAGCAGGTTACTGGGGGGAACGCACTGTTACCTTCCTTTGTGGAGGTGAATGTAGCCAGTCAGTCTCCAGGGTCTACCAACTTAGAAATTTGCATTGGGTGCTAGACTCATGTTAGCAAAACTACAAAGAGCAGTATTCCCTGCAATCTGTAGATTTTGTGCAGTTGCTGCTACGCTTCTCAAGTTCTGTTGCACTGGGATGTAAAGTATATGTTTCTCAGAAAATAAAAACTCCTGCACCAATGTTGTGTCTTTTTTCCTGGTTTTACAGGCACTCCAGTGAGAAGTGGGGGAGATGGAGAAAGTGGAAAGGGGTTTTGAATACATAGCCAGCTGCACCACAAGCTGTGGTGCCAGTCCATGACTTGAACAGCATGTGGCCTCCTTCTGAGCCGGGGAACTCAGGACACTTGGATATCACCATGAGGTCATGACCTGGTTACTGGACTTCACAATGCAAAATGACAGCTTAGACTCAGCACCTCAGAACTGAGAGAAATTCTCCCTGACTGAAGGCCATGGCCACAGCTGTGCTGAGGAGAATGCAGCTAGGGAAGACCTTTTGCTTATTTGCAGGGAGGTAGTGTGTAAGTGGACTCAGGTCACAGCAGCAGCACAGTGCGCTGCTCCCTCCAGGCAATGGCTCCTACTCTCTTCGTAATAGCACAGTGAGGTACTAGTGACCTGATTTTACTGACCTGAGGGAGAGCCACGTTGGGCCCAAGGCTGCTCGAGGTTTAGTCAGAAATTGTTGGAGCTTGGAAAGAGTTTTTGAGTGCAAAAACTTGATCTAACTCCCAGGTTCCCAGCAGACACTGACTCTTCGGGAACTGCGCAGTTTCTCAGGGTGGACCTAGTTGTAGGGGCAGTTATACCCCACAGTGAACACTGGGTTCCTCTTTCCCTCCTCTTCCTCTGTCCCTATTATCCAGCTCACTGTCTTGGCATCAAGGTGCTGCAGTCTCTTCTCACATACACAATCAAGCTGCCTCCACAAAGAAAGCAAGGCTGCTGAACAGCTAGTTGCCCTCTGTACATTTGCACAGGATTGAGAGCATTCATGGTAGGGTCACATCTTGGCACAGCTGCGGGATACTATAGAGGCAAGCAACTGGGTTCTGTCTGGCAAAAATGCATTGAGTCAATACAGCTGCTTTTTTTTGATATGAGAAAGTAATGCTCCTTATCTCACAAAGATAGTGTGAGGCCAAGCATGAGGAAGAGAAGGGGGTGCTCAGTATCAGGAGCTACTAGCAAGGTCTGGTTCAAAGCATTCCCTGCTACACTGTGTGCAATGGAGACAGAGGAGGAGCCACCAGTCCCCTTAAAAATCAATCTTGAATCATCTTCATCTGCTCTATCATTGGTCATGGCAAAGGCCATGAAATTTCAGTTTCTGAAAGGAGGAGGAATGAATTCCTTCCAAGAGCAGAGCATCTCTGATTTCTTGCTCTTTACAAATCCTCACTTTACCTCTGGGAGCTTGCTTGGAGTTTCAGCCTTTCAGAGAGGGTCACAAAAGCATATGTTGTCATCTAGATGAAGTTACAGCCAGGTGGTCCCTGGCTTAAGAAACTTGCTTCGTCTGACTCCAGTTTAGTCTGTCTGGCTTTCTGTGCAGGGCTTTCTGTTTAATTAAGGTCTAGGATTGCCTGTTTGACACAATAAGATTTCCTGGTGGTGACAACAGGCTCTGCATTAGGATTAAAAGCTATGCTGTCAGCTGCCTCTGTCAGTCTGAGTGAGACTGGAGTAGTCTCTAGATATTTTTATGCAGAGCAATGTGGTGGAGGAGGGGGGCTTTGCATGTATGTTGTGCCGAGCTACCAGTTATTAGGTGCCTGAAATAAACATCAATCCATTGGGAGCACTGACCCTTCGCTCTGTCTGCCTTATTTTTCTGTGTCAGTGCACTAGGGAACATACTTGAACTGTGCTGGTCAGACATGGAGCCTGATACAGGTTTTATGGTTGTGCCTATGGCCCAGTGAAAATGTGTAAGTTGAGATGAACCAGCAAGTTCAGATAGCAGTAACAGTGGAGGTATCTCCAGCAGCCTCAGTGGGTTGGGATGCTTGCAGTGAAATCCATGGCTGCAATTTCACTACTCTGGGTACTGGGTATGCTGCAGTCCTGAGTATAAAGCTCCTTTGACATCCCCTGATTTAGGGACAGGGGAAATTCCCTAGTGTAAAGAGTATGATGGGGATGAGATTTTTCAGCTCCATGCAGTATTGATGCAGCACCTGTGTTGGAGTCAAACTTTCCTCTGTGCTATCAGCACAAGTAGCTTTTCTGGTTCACATATGGGACAAAGTCCCTTAGTGGAGATAAACCATATCAGCATAAGCCCAGAAGTTTTCCTGCCTCCTTTCCAGAAATAGCTTTACATAAGGAAGATGGGTCCCAGGGATTTGTGCCCAGTCCCCCTTCCTGTTAGCACCATTTGTTGTCACAACCGCGTTTCTGGTCGCAGGGGATGTAGGTTGTGTGGCTGCCAGCCTTCTTGCTCCAGCAGGTACACACTGACTGCAGCCAGTCCAGCTGTCCTATACTTTCCGTGCACTCCTGCAATTTCTTTTAGTCTAATAGCGCTGTTTCTGGCAGCAAATGGGTTACGCACCTGCACCTACCCTTAGGTTGAAAACATCCTTGCTGCTTTGCACTTGACGTGCTATCCTTCTCCCACTGTCATGGTTTCCATTGCACAGGAGAGCTCTCCATGGCACCAAGCCAGTGACCTGTCTGCATTCTCTCAGGCTTCGGTGTCAGACACTGGTGACTCATCAGGATCTCAGACACAGGGAGCAAGGCCTCGCTTCCCAGGCGCTGTGCAAAAGAGCCAATCATCCCCAGCCAGGGTGCAACAACACTGCAGGCTGTGCTGCCTGTCCCCCTTGTCTTTACTTCTGCCTGCTGATCCTGCCTGGCTCCAATAATTGCTGAGGACCACACTATTTATCCTGTGATCTGTCTCTCGGTCACTTCAGCGGGAGAAAGGAATGGGACTACAGTGACTAATTATGTCAAATATTTAGCACATTAGCATGAAGCCTGTGGCATTTTTCATGTTTGTATCTCCTTGCAGTGCTAATGTGAGGAAAGGGCAGGGAAGTTTCCAGTCCACATCATAGTCACTGAACAGATAAGTCAGGTTTCTGGGTATCAAAACACAGACAGTGCCTAAAGGATATAATGTCTGTATGACATTGTCATTTAATATGGAAAGTTGAATGCTCGGCTATGCCACCTGCTTTCAGATAAGGATCTTTTTGTGTTATGATCCCTGCTTTTTCTACCACTTGGCCAAAACCTGTCCCATTTTTTGTGCCACTAAGGAAAAGAAACCAAAGGTGGAGCCAGCTGTTTCTTCGATGTAGACTTGCTTGCCTATAATGATTTTTCCAGAAGGTATATGGTATCAGAGAATGTCCTCTTCTTTCCTGGACTGATTCCTCTCATACTCTCTAAAGGTTGTGTCCTTGCTTGTCCAGGCTGCGCAGGGCTTAACAATAGGAGTCTGTGCTGCCTGTCTTACTGAGCACACACACACGTATGGATATCTATACATAATCACCAGGTTCATGAAACACATCATTAGCAAAGACCCTCTATCCAAATACTTCAGATTCCAGCATGCTTGTGTGCTGGAATTTCAACTGTATGATGTATATTAGTTCTCACATTGCACTTAAATGAAATATCGCCATGAAACCAAATTTTGCTAAGGTCTAACCAAGTGGAAAGACAGACTGTGCAAAGACGTGGCACTTGGAGAGTGCTGGGAAGTAGGGAGTTGTTAGATTTCATAGAGATGTGCTGGCAGGGTCAAGAAAGCCACCTGGAATAACAGTCAGTGAGAAGAGAAATCCCAATCAGCCTCTTTTATCCACCAGGCCAATAAACGAACATGAAAGAGTCACAACAATACAGCCTTCTTGACCAGCACATAAATCCCTCCCTTCCTTGTGATTCCAGACACAACAAGCCTATCTCCCAGTCCTGTGACTTCTATAAACTCCTTATCCAAATGTCAGTAAAGGTGACCTTGTGGCTTTTTAAAGCAGTCACTTGGCTGCACTGTACCAAAGTCCTTTCCCAGTTTGGATTTCATCCCCTGCAAATAAATAAAACAGGCTGCCTCCACCTTACCCTGCAAGTCCTCTAGAGACCACCTGTGGTAAACTATCTATCTTACACATAAGCAGCTTTGAGGCTCTGTTGTGCAAGGCAAGCCCTGGCCCAGGGCGTACCTGTGAGAGGATAGCTGGGTGGACAAGGCAATATATGTTTGGAATGAGGATGGTATTGGAGTACTTATCCCTTCCACCAAGTCCCAAGAAAGGAATGTTGCTCTGAGAGAAAGAGCAGCTCAGTGGTCCTGAGCTGGCTGAATGGTCACTCGTGTTATGCCCAGGCAAAGAGAAGTGCTGTGAAGTCAGTGGGGACAGCCTGGATGTGAGACTATTCCACTTAAATTAAGGCACTCGCTCGTATACATGTTGTGGGGCTGGTTTACTGGATTTGCCTAAAGCTGTTGAGAGGAGGCTGTTGCTAGTATGGCTACCTTGAAATCCAGCAGTAGACATGACCCTGAAACAGTTTTCTTGTTATCTACATCACGTATTAAAAATGAGGATGATGCAGATACCCTTGTCAATGAATTTGTGATTTTTCCCCAGGCTGTAGGGCTAAGAAGGGGGCTGCAGCTATGCTGTTATTGAAGGCTACTTTAAAGCTAATATTGGCATGTGTATCTTAGCTGTAGCCTTATGTCTGGAGTAGAGCTTAAAGAAAATTATGCCCATTTCCCCTCTCCAAGGAAAGCTTGTTATGAATGCAGCTGCTGTGTGCCTGATCTTATTTTAGATCATCCTTAAAGCAGGTTCAAATGCTTCAGTGATGGAAGAGCATTGAGTAGAGACATTCTCTGTTATTAGCACTTATTTCTGTATGTTTTCATGCTTAATTTGTGGGTCTTCTGTTGCTTCCCAGTGTGTATAAGTAATGGTGATTTTTATTTATTGAAGTTTTTCTATCTCCTGTGCTTCCCCAGCGTGTCCACGTTTCCTTGGTCAAGGCAAATTTCAGCATTCAGGCTCTCACCAAAGAAGTGGAAAATTCCTGGAAATTTTTCTCACTAATATCTGCGATTGCTCTGCCCAGGGCTTGCATGACAGCAGGCTTGTCCTTTTGGTTTTGGCAGGATTTGAAATAACTGGAGAGTTAGCTAATACTGGTGTCAAAGTGGGTCTGTATTTTGTCACTCATCTCTCAACTGGATGAAGAGTCCAGTGCCCTTTGAGGGATGTAGTACGTCATAGATTAACTGTGAGTTTGTTGGAGAAAGAGAGGAGAAAAAAAATAGAGCTTTGCCGAAACCAACCACACTGTGTCCCTATAGAGTCTGCAGGGGAGCCTGCACTGAGCAAAGAATTTGTACCAGACGTGCTAAGATAAGCAGTACAGAGACAGGGGAAAAGCAGGCTGGTCGCACCATGTGGCACACTTGCAATTACCCTTCTCTGAGGGCAGGTGGATCTGTGGGGTCAGTAAGGAAAAATGAAAAATAAAATATAGGTGTGAAATGGAGGTAGGGCCACTTCCCCCTAAAGGCTATTTGCTGATATCAGTGCCTTCTGAAGAGCAATAGCATCATTCTAACAATCACTCTGCTGTAACAGATGGAGGAAGGTTCCTAATACAAGCTGGTAATCTGTGTGCTTTTGTATAGGAAGAAAGATGGACTTGAAATTTTCTTATGATCCAAGCACTATGGATGTGACATTTTCACAAAGCTCGTGCATAAATCATGAGAAATACACTTTTTGTGCATTTTGGTTTTGCCTCAATAATAGCACATATTGCTAATCCCCCAGCTAATTTCAGCATTACACATTTAAACTGTTGTCTCTGTGTCTTTTGCTGTGTTCCCTCTACAGCTGGAATGATCCCTCTATGCATAAAGTAATAACATTTTTTTCTTTCCAGTCAAAGTCCTCTGCCTCGGAATTGAGTTCTTTGTAACAGTCACAAACTGCTAGCTCGCAACAACAAGATTGATTAAAAAATAATCTGTAACATATTTCCTACTGTGGTCTTTCTAGTTCAGCTGTGCTGTAGCTTCTTTGTCTGTTTTAGATCAGAAACTATTTGACTGTGAGCATCATCTGGGACAAACTCTGTTCTGATGTTTAATGACAAATAAGAACTCTTGTTTCATCCAGTTTAAAACTCAGTCTATAAAATGCACTATCAGAAACAGCGCTCTTCTTACTGAGTTATTTGCTATACTTTTTTTTACCCTAGACCTTAGTTAGAGACCTATTGGTGCTTTCAATCTATGCTATTGTGCAATTAGCACATTTTACAGAGATTAAACTGAGGTAAAGCTGGGGTCCAGCACATCCATTGTTTCGTGCTTTGGTCATTCAGCTATCCTCTAGGCCAAGCTGCTGACGGCATGACAGAGAATACTTGTGAGTTCCTTGTGTAGGAAGACATGTGAAGTTGTGCCATCTGCCAATGAGCAGTTCTTGCTTTGATGTGGTTTCATTTCAGTGGTTGCCAAAGGACATCCTGTAAGCAGACATTCAGCTGAAAAGAGTGTTGTGTAAATACCCAGATAGATTACAGATGCTACATACAAAGCAAAACAGCATGAAGACCTTTGGACTGACTTTGGAATAAAGTGCTCTGGAGATTAATGAACTATGGTATTAATATCACTTGGGACACTGCCTATCTTTTCAATTCCATATACTACGACCCTGGACTGAGATGATAAAGTAAGTATATTTTAAGTATCTAAAACAGGTTATTGGCAGAAATCCAAGTGTACGAAAATCAAATCCTGCTGCATAATTCTTTACATGCTTACATTTTCAACTGTAGCCCCCTCCTTGATTTCTAAAATTTTGCCCCTGCTATGCCCTGATTTACCATCAGATTGGGTATATCTAAGCCAACCAGTGTTCATCTGCCTAATTAATTTATAATCCTCAGAAATGACTTCCTCTGCCTAATTTGGCACAAACCAGTCATACTTTGCCTATATCTGACCTCCAAAAGCTGCAGTTCCAGTCACTTCATCCAACAGTGTGGTTAGCGAGCAAAGCTCAGGTGCACACTTGTTATCATGTGGAGTGCTCAGCTCATACTCCTCTGTTCTTTTAAAAATTAGATGTACCTTGCAGCCTGTTTTGGAAAGGGCTTGACTTCAGGAAACCAGGTTTGGGTGATGAATCCCTGCCTAGGCTTTAAAAGAGTAAGCAGAAAGATAAAAAGCAGAGCTGGGCTCAATACTGGCTATACTTACATAGCCCCCCCCACTCAACACATGGCTGTCTGAATCATTTTTTAACCACCAGACTCTCTAGCGGTGTGCTGGAATGCTGGACAAGTAGCTCAGCCTTCATATTCTACTGCAGAAACCAGGGCTGTTTAAAGGTCTTCATATACTTTTGAGTCTGTTACTGTCTTGATGAGACCATTCCTTCCCAAAGGAAGTCTCTTTAAAAAAGAGAACAGAAATAGGAGAGAGAAAAGGTTTCAGTGCCTGGAATTAAATGTCATACTGCAAAGAATGAAGGATCTGTTTGGTAACAGGTTATGTGAGTGCCTGCTATGTGGTGTTCAGAGAGTTTTGGTTTTTTTTGTTTTTTTTCCTATGATCTATGCTTGCGACTTCCCCTCCGACCTCATTGACAGTAACTTCTGGACCTACCCATGCTCACAATCCTCTGTGGAAGAGAACTAGTGCAACAAGAGAAAGAGGGTTTTCTTTACTCATTGTTCTGTTTTGAAGACAGCTTGCAGCTGTGCCTGACTGGAAGGAATTTACAGATGTCATCTGTGACGGTCGAGAAACATTTCCTCTCCTAACCTAACATCACCATGTCCATGTTCATACACGCAGTGGCTCATAATTGAGAATACTTTGGTGTATACTCCAATTCCAATCCTTCTGCCAACACACAATGGGGAAATAGTAGTTAGAAATGGAACCAATTCTTTTTCTTTCCATCTGCAGTCAGGCTGGAAATAGGCAACACTGCATCTACCGCAGCGGTAAAGGGATTAATTATTTCTGTAAAGAAAAGTCTGTTAGAGCCTCTCAATGTTAGAAATAGATGAAAACAGAATAAATAAGTGCTGCAGAGTGCATCATCCTTTCAAGTAGCTGTTGGCGAGCTATGAGATAATACTAGGGCAGCGAGGTGAAAAGAAGGAGAGAGATATCAAACATTCATCACTTGTATCTTGAGGGTAGAGCATCTTAGAAATAAATTTAGGAATAACCTCTCTCTGGGCATTTAATTTTACTTCTGTTGGGAGTGCTTAGCTTACAATTCAGTCTGTGATGAGAGTGTGTGGGGGTGTGTGTGTATGTGTGTACAACACAAAGCCTATAGTTAGTACACAGAACTAAATGTTTTGTTCTGGAGCCTCAGAGGTACACCACCTCTCTACACTCATTAATTTCAGTGAGTGTGAGGCCTTTCAAAGACCTGGACTCATACAGCAAATTTTTAGCCACAGGCTTGGGACCACTAATTTCATTCAGCTCATGATGCAGTAGAAACTTGGAAACCAGCTCTGCATCTATTCATCAGCTGCAGTATGAGTCCTTTTTATTAATACTTTTTGTGGCAACAGCTGTGATCTGTTTAAAGGGCTAAGCCTTCAAATTGCAGTTCCCTGCAGCAGATGTAATAGAAGCAGATATCCATGGAAGTTAGTCAAAATGAACTCACGTTCATTTTGAACTAGCCTATGGACTGGACAGGTAAATGCTCTCCTGGGTGGAAAACTGGTTGGATGGCCAGACCCAGAGAGTGGTGGTGAATGGAGTTAACTCCAGCTGAAGGCCAGGTACAAGTGGGGTTACCCAGAGCCCAGTGCTGCTCTGCCAGAGGAGGTTCAGACTGGACATCAGAAAAAAAATTTCATGGAAAGGGTCATTGGCCACTGGAACAGGCTGCCCAGTGAGGTGGTTGAGTCACCATCCCTCGAAATCTTTAAAAGATGGGTGGATGAGGTGCTGATGGGCATGATGTAGTGATTGATAGGAATGGTTTGACTCGATAATCTTGTGTGTCTTTTCCAACCTAGTGATTCTGTGATTCTGCTCAAAGGCTGGGGTCCATCCCAATCAGCAACAACTACCCAACTCCTGCTATATCAAGATGGGCTTTGTTTCCTTCTTTAGTGTTTTGGGGCGTGGAAGGAGGCCTGGTTTCCCAGGGAAGCCATGCTGTAATTTATATTCCCTGCTTCATATTTGCTCTTTCATTTCTCCCCCTCAGAAGGCATTCAAGGAGATACTGCTGCTCTTGTGGCCTAGCTCTGTATCCTCAAAGATGTCATGGCTAAATCCATGTGTCATGACTGCCAGCCTTAGTCCGAAGCTGATAGCAGCAAACTCATTCTCCACTCAGAAAGTGGTTGTTCTTAAACATGAACTTTAATGCTGCGTATGTGGCTAAATGTTGCAGTAAACCAGAGGGACTCAGACAGATAATTTTATAGAAGAAACTGCAGAGATGCTTTCATTTGTTTTTTTTTTTTTTGTGGTTTTTTGTTTGTTTGGTTGGTTGGTTGGTTTGGTTTTTTTGCTGCAAATTTTACTTGACTCTCATCCTCTGCACAAGACTGTTGTCAGAGCTGTCCAAGTGCAAGGTTTCTCTGCTTGGACAATTGCCTGGTGGGATACCATGGAGGACTATTAAGAGCTCTGGAGAGTTAAGGTTTGGCTACAGATTTCTAAGTAAGCCAAGGCTCATATTCATCAGTGTTGTTCCCTGTCATCCTGTTCTCACTGGGGTGAGATGAGCAAATGCAGACTACAAGTGGCACTAGAAGGCAGAGCGATGTCCTTGTGGTGTGTTCTGACCAAGTAATGAGTGGTGTCCTCAAGGGTCATACTGGGACCAGTAAGATTTAACATTAATACTATTTGATATAAATGGAATAGACAGTGGGATTGAGTACATTCTCAGCAGGTTTGGAGATGACAGCAAGCTGAGTGGTGCAGTTGATACATTAGTGGGAAGGGATGACATCCAGAAGGATTTTGGCAGGCTTGAGAAGTGGACTCGTGAACATCATGAAGTTCAGCAAGGCCAATACAAGAGCCTGTACCCAAGTTGGGGCAGTTCCCAATGTCAGTACAGACTATGTGATGAATGGATTGAAAGCTACACTTGGGGATACTGGTGGATGAAAAATTGGTTGTGAGCCAGAAATGTGGGCTTGCAACCTGGAACGCAAATCATATCTTGGGCTGCATAAAAAGAAGTGTGGCCAGCAGGTCTAAGGGAGGTGATTCTCTCCCTCTATTCCTCTCTTATGAGACCACACCTGGAGTACTGTGTCCACCTCTGGGGTTCACAGTACAGGGAATATAGGAACTGATAAGAGGTGTTCTATCTCTCTGATCTTTTTCATGGCCCTCCTCTGGACCCACTCTAATCAGAGTGGATCCAGAGGAGGGCCATGAAAAAGATTAGAGAGAGAGAACACCTGTTCTATGAAGAAAAGCTGAGAGAGTTATGGCTGTTTAGACTGGAGAACACAAGGCTCTCAGAGACCTCATTGCAGCTTTCCAATATTTTAAGAGGGTTTAAAAGAACGAAGGTAATGACTTTTTGCCATGTTCTCTAGTGTCAAATCAAGAGGCAGCAGCTTTAAACTGAGAGAAGGTGGATTAGATATAGGAAAGAAATTCTTTACAATGAGGGTAATGAGTCACTCAAACAGGTTTCACAAAGAAGTTGTGGATGTCCCAACGCTGTGTTCAAGATTTGGCTGGCTGGGGCTTTGAGCAGCCTGACCTAGTGGAAGATAACCCTCTCACAGCAGGGAAGTGGGACTAGACAATCTTTAAAGATATCCTTCAGCCCAAACCATTCTATGATTCTAAGTCTCCTTTCCTTAATGACTTGTCAGTCTGCTTTTCCACCCTGTCCAGCTCATCAGTGCCTGAAAGAATGAAATGATCTCCCCCTTGGACAGGAAACAAATATTTAAGTACCATATGTGTACTATGAAGTACGACAGCATCATGGCTGAAGCCTTGTTCCTATAGGCCACATACTGACATGGCACTTACAAGAACAAATGCAACTTATGCTTGCTCAGAAGTTTATGAAAAGCACATCTACCTCATGAAGGAAAAATAATGTGGCTGACAGTAAAATTTTTAGGCTCCTAGTTTATGCATAGCAAGAGCAGGGTATTTTTGTTTGGGAGAGGTGTGAGACACAGGAAAGACAATAGCCACTTTTTTCTCTCTGTATCTTAGTTTTGCTAGTCCAAGAAGTCTTCTGCTGCTTTTTACCAGGCTTTATGAGACTAATTAAGGAGACGTGAGCTACTGTCAGTAGGATATAAGCAGACTGAAGAGCCACCTACACTAACCAGGGACAGGATTTCTCTTGCAGCCACATTGTTTGTGCATATTATACTTGGGTTGTGGTAGACAGGACCTTACAGTTCACAGACAAATGGTGAACATCATGGT
>WAAB01011768.1:20117-42420 GCA_013389865.1 Piaya cayana | reverse complement strand
AGCCTTTGTATTCATCGTGTGTAAGTGCGAAACGATACACACATAGCTGCAAAGCCTTATGTCTCTATTTCAGTTAGGATAAGTTGTTCAGTGCTTGGAGATGCTCACTAAACGGCCTCTGGTCTGTAACCACCCATCAATTACCCTTAGAAATCCCCACCAGGATGCCAGATCCTGCCTTCTCACTCTCCCCAAACTTCTCTAAACTTCTCTAAACTTATCCTTGGTTATTTTCTGCTTTCCATGAGTACCCTCTCCTCTTCCAGTTTGGCAGACCTGAAGGTGAAGAGCAGATTTCAGGTGGGACCCTTTGAAAATTCTATTATTTTTTCCCCTACAAACCAGAAGGGAACGCACATTGTCTATCTGTCTCAACACCAACAGCTTGGGAGGCCTGGACATCCTTTGCAAGCAGAGCTGAGATGGTAGAAAGGTGATTTTCTCCAAGGTATCATTCATGCTTTCCCTGTGCTAGAAGGAGCCCAGGAATACATAATGCACATCAGCACTTGCTGATTCCTAAGATATTTATTAGTCCTGCAGGAGAACATACACAGGCATCATCCTCCACTTCAAGCACATGCACTATTGCTCTCCAAAGCATGCGTTGAAGTCTTTGGCAAGCCTGTGCTCCCCAAAGGACACTTCAGATTCATCTGCTCTCTCTCTGAATGCCAGGAATAGGAGCGAGATACATCACTACACACATCTGGGGCACGTGAGCTAGAGTCTGCTGAGATACACAGTGCAATTTTAGGTCATTTTTCCTCTGTCTTGTCTGTGCACAAATCTGTGTTAATCCTCATATGGATCACGGCCTGTAACTCTGATGGCCAAATTTCAGACAAGAGATGTATCCTCTTGCAATTAAATAAGGAAATACATCAACACCCAGCATCATTTTGAAGCCTTGCAGTCTGCTGTGTGGCTTTTGTTTCTACAGTATTTGCCTTCAGTGGTGAGGAATGAGAGACCACGAGTCAGAGATGGGTCACAACGTCCTAGTACTGACTGCGACACACAAACCTCCTGCCCTCCACCTCGGGAAGATTTATGAGTTACTCCTCCATCTCATAATCCTTCATTTTTGCCCTGTAACCTCCCTTGAACCTGCTGTGGGTAAGGAGGATTTGCCTATTAAGGCAAGACTAATGCATGACTTTGGACCAGATAAAGCATGTGTCTGGTTCAGCCAGAAGACATTTTGGCAACTACTGCATCCCCATCCCTCAGAGCAGGGATGGAGTGAGTTCAGGACTGTACAAAGATGCTCCAGGTGCCATTGCCCCACTAACTCTTCCCCAGGCTGAGTTCATGGCATAATTGTGCTAAAGAGGCATCTTCCAGCCCCTTTACACAATGCCAATGTCCCACACCATGGTTTTGGCTGCTGAAGAAGTTTTCTTCCAAATGGGAGAAATTTTGAACATTTTCAAATGGTGTGTATTAAGGATTGCATGGCTGGCAAAAATATTTACCCTAAGGTCATGGCCAAACCCTTCCCACATGGTCAAATCCTGCCTCCTGAAGATCTCATGGAAAAAAAATCAAAACAACAACCATACCTAAAGTCAGTGCTGTCATTTGCTTTAGAGGTGGGTACGTGTCAGGAATGGGAAACAGCTGAGAGCAGGCTTTCTTGTTTGCTGAAAAAAAAGCCCCAAACCCTGAACTTGATACAAAAAGTCAAATCTGCCAGCTTAAATCACTTTATTTGTTAAAAGTTGCCACTCTTGGTGAATATATCATGGACTTCATCTAAAAGTGACATTGCCTGCAAATGCCATTTCTTCTGATGTGGACTGCGGCTTCTTTCATCCTCGGCAGAGGAGCACTGTGGGCTGCAGGCTGAGGTTTGAAAAGATACTTTTCTTTGGAGATGCCAACAGTTTCCTCAGCGAATTTCTCCCCCTCATCCCCTCCCACCCCAACCTGCTTTCACAAAAGGGTAGAAAAAAACATAAATGGATTCTGTAGTGTCTGCAATGTAAGGAATTAGCTGAATGGGAAGAAATGAACCATGGTCTTTATGTCCTAGTTACAGTCAGTGCAAACATTGCCGCTAATCCCTGTTGTTGGAGGGGACTGGGGAAGAGGCACGGACAGATCCCACTGGGAACATTTTGTCTCCTTCAATCTACACTTGAGATCACATTTTTTTTGTGTAATAAGATTGAGTTGTATTAAGAGGCCTGTGGATAACGTAAAGCTGGGGGGGATATTGTTCACTGTCTCTTCCCCCGAGAGTAGCACCTACGATCTTCATATGCAGGGAGGTCTTAGCAACCCATTCATTTCAAGGCAGAAAAAGAAAGCTATTCATTCCCAGCAAATCCCATTTTGCCATGGCAACCCCCTTCCCGCCCCTAGCACACAACAGTTGTTCACAGGGGCTGTTTAAAACAAGACAACAAAACCAAAGCATCACCCATCCAGCCCTGGCATTTTCTGTTTTGAATTTTCTGGTAGCGTCCAGCTTCTAAGGCAGGATGAGGATAACCCAGCAATGGGGAAGGGAAGGGATAAACACCCTTTACTGTCACCTCGCCTTGTTCTCTTTCATCCCTAGTGGCATCACGCCTCGTGTCCCCAAATGGGGCACCCAAGTGTGTGTCTTTTTCCCCTGGAGCTTCCTCATGGGACAGCAAGGGTCACTGTTCATAGAATCATAGAATCATAGAACCATAGCATCACCAGGTTGGAAAAGAACCACCAGATCATCGAGTCCAATCATTCCTATCAAGCACTAAACCATGTCCCTCAGCACCATGTCCACTTGTGTCTTAAACCCCTCCAAGGAAGATGGATCAACCCCCTCCCTGGGCAGCCTCGTGCCAGTGACCAATGACCCTTTCCATGAAAAACTTCTTCCTAATATCCAGCCTAAACCTCCCCTGGTGGAGCTTGAGGCCATTCCCTCTCATCCTGTCCCCTGTCACATGGGAGAAGAGCCCAGCTCCCTGCTCTTCACAACCTCCCTTCAGGTCGTTGTAGAGAGCAATGAGGTCTTCCCTCAGCCTCCTCTTCTCCAGGATAAACACCCCCAGCTCTCTCAGCCGTTCCTCATCAGGCTTGTTCTCCAGCCCCTTCTCCAGCTTCGTTGCTCTTCTCTGGACTCACTCCAGAGCCTCAACATCCTTCTTGTGGTGAGGGGCCCAGAACTGAACACAGGATTCCAGGAGCGGCCTCACCAGTGCTGAGTCCAGAGGGAGAAGAACCATCCTGGATCTGCTGGTCGTGCCATTTCCATAGAAGCATGGGACATCATGGAGCAGTTGTTTTCTGCACTGTTGCACCAAGAAGGGGATTCCATGATCCCTCACAGAGGCTGGGAAAGGGAAAAGCAGGTGTTCTCCCAGCTCTGCCTCTTGCCTGGCAGGACCACCCCTGATTTCTACTCTGTCCTCCAGGCAGGGAGCGTACCCATGGTCTCATCCCAAGAACTGCTGGGGACTAGCCCAGCTCCCATCAGTCTGGGAGCCTCAAGCTCTCCTGACACCTTCCAGCCACAGTTGTATATGAGCCCTGTGACTCGCAGCCCATAGCAACAGTCAGAAAACTCCAATTTGTGCTGCTCCTGTAGCGTTTGGGGGTTACTGAATCTGTGTCCAAGCTGATTAGGAAGCCACAGGAGATGCAAGGCCTCCCTCTCAGCACAACATTCTCAGCTCAAGGTCTTTCTACCTCTCCAACTCTCTCCCTTCCTCATGTCCCATCACTGTGGATCCATTAGACATGCAGGGAGGGTTGGGGTACAGGAACAGCCAAGGCTTTTGGGCCACAGAGGCTCACCTGCATTTTGATCTTGCACTCACACTGCATTGCAAGTTATGAGTTCAACCAAAGCAATCAGGAGGGAATAACCCTTCTACTCTCTCCTTGCAGGACATCCTCTTCCAGCGAGACGTATTTCCTTGATGTAGGTATTATTTGAACAGAAACTGATATTACATTACAGGAAACCCATTGGGCAAGCGGCAACACAGGAGAAGAACAGTTAAAATATATCTGAGCTGTGCTAGGAGGACACAACCTCCTTGACGTACGCTATGCAGACTTTAACTTAGCAGCATCACTTCTGCTCTCAGCAGTGCTTCCCACAGCTAAAAATCTTGTTGATTTTTGGTTAACCTGAATTTACATTTAAGAGCAAATAAGGGATTCCTTGCACAAACACAATTCCAGTAAAAAAAAAAAAAGATTGAGAATTGGTTTTGATTGAGAGTTAATGGGTGGTTTTATTTTTATAAAGGCAGAAAGAATGCAAAATGTCAGGAAACAAAAATAAGCCTTGGCACCTGGTGAATAAATCCCAGCAATACCACAGATTTTATCCTGCACTTTATTGTTTATTGAGGTAAACTAAGCCCTTCTGGTGACCCAGACTTTTCCCTGCTATGTCCTGGGCATAAACCCCTCCCTCTCCACAGGCAAACAGAGTTAGTCAGTTGGTCACACCACAGCCTATTAATATGTAGATATTTTAAACACCCTCCAGATCCTTTGGCAAATTGCTTTGAGTGTTTTTTGCAAAGTACACAACTAATTTCCTGATTTTTAGTGGCACTGCCCTTTCAGAAGTTTCTCGTCTCTCCAGAGAACTTTCCCAGGAGATCCAGCACATATTGGGATTTACCCCCAGTAGTGTAACCAACAAAAGTAACTTCAGAGCTAGAGAAGAATCTTGTCTTCAGAAAACAAATTGTCTTTCTCTAAAACCAGTATCTAATGCAGCTGAACTGACCATCCCTGGATGCTACTCCTCTCCAGTCACAAGAATGAGAATTTTACTTACTCAGACATTTAAAATGTTGCCATGAATCCCACCAAAAAGTCTCCCTAGAAATAAATCCCTTAATGACAGAGTTTGGCTCACACAGGACTCACTACAATCGTGGGGCAGAGGGTGAGAAAAGGGAGGAAAATAAATCCAAAGTCTTCTCCATTCTCAAATTTTCACTGGAAAGGCTCTGACATGAGCAAGAGCAGATTAAAACTAAGCGGCTGGGGAAATTACTGCTCCCAGCTGTCTGTCCTGCTTTTTCCCCTCCAGTGTCCCCGTATACGTGACACAGACAGCCTGGCTCAAGCAACAGCTGTTAAACCACTGGAAATTTCACACAGATTTGGGGTTTCTTTCATATCTGAAGTGTAACCTGCAGCTGTTGAGCAGCTGCTCTGCAGGAGCTTAACCACCCGTGCAGCAGAGATGGGGATCCCGGGTGAGGGGGAGGATGAGTACCTGGGAGCAACCAAAGCACCCACGTTTGATCTGCATCAGAGCTTGTCCCTTGGTCCACACCAGAGCTTAATTTTTGGTGCTGTAATGTGCTTTTGGAGTGAATTTCTGATAGGTCTCCACTCCCTTGCTTTGGTTCTGAGAAGGAATCAGGCTCTGGGGGCACAAACACGATTCTGTCCAGCTCAAACACAATTGGAAGATGTATTGAAGAAGTGCTCTGACCTTGCAAAACTGGACTCAGCCTCTGCCTCCTGGAAGTCCTCAAAGTATAGTGAGAGTGGCCCTGAAGAGAAAGACTTGAGGGTGTTTGTGGATAAAAAGCTCAAGCTAAACCAGTAATGTGCGCTCATAGCCCAGAAAGACAAATATTTCTTGGGCTGCATCCACAGCAGTGTGGCCAGCAGGGTGAAGGAGGGGATTCTGTTCTTCTGCTCTGCTCTGGTGAGACCCAACCTGGAGTCCCATGTCCAGTTCTGGAATCATTGGCATAAGAAGGACATGGAAGTGTTAGAACTGGTCCAGAGGAGGACCACAAAATTGATTGGAGCACTGGAGCATATGACAACAGGCTGAGAGAGCTGGGGTTGTTCAGCCTGGAGAAGAGAAGTCTCCAGGAAGAACTTAGAGCAGCTTCCAGTGCTGAAAGGGGATTCAGGAAAGCTGAGGAGGGGCTCTGGATCAGGGAGTGCAGGGATAGGATGAGGGGGATGGCTTCAAGCTGAGAGAGGAGAGATTGAGATGAGACTTTAGGCAGAAATATTTTCCTGTGGGGGTGAGGAGGCCCTGGCCCAGGTTGCCCAGAGCAGTGGTGACTGCCCCATCCCTGGAGGTGTTCAAGGCCAGGTTGGATGGGGCTTGGAGCCCCTGATCCAGTGGGAGGTGTCCCTGCCCATGCCAGGGGTGGGACTGGATGGGCCTTGAGGTCCCTTCCAGCCTAAATCATTCTATGATTCTATTCAACCGTATGACATTTAGATTTAAAGTTCTGCACAGAAGCGAAATAGCAGGGCATATTTGGAAGAAGTTAAGAACCGGCCTCTCAACTAGGTGATGTTTTTTCTATGCCAAAACCATAAAGGCCACTTGGCTTTTGCTTGGCTCTTTGAGAAATGAAGCCCTGGGTTCAGAGCAGGTTGTTCAGGGACAACCCTGCACAGCTCTGTGGGAACTGAAAGGTCCCTGTTTGGTCCTTTAAGCCTCATCAAAAGCAAATGTAGCTTTAGTATGTAGGAAACTCTGCCTGTAGGCTTCAAAAGCCAGGCAGAAACAAAAGGTTGCATTGTTAACCCAAAGGGCCACAGTCACGCTGGTAATGAAATGATTCAGGTGCCCATCAACCAGACTAGAATGTTCGCCACTTCTGAAGGGTTTGTTGAGATTTGTGGTGCTCAAATCACCTGAGCTGTCAGCGAAGGCCAGGAACCACCCTAGGGGCTGCTTTTTCCGGTAAGTTTCTTCTAACGTGGTGATTCTATGGTTCTGTGATTCCACAAGCTGGGCCATGTTGGTGTCTTGGAGCTAGCATTTTCCCACCCTGCTTTCTACATGTTTCTCTATGGCAGGGAGAAGATGCTCTGGTGAGATTGTGGAGGTGGTTGAGTCACCTTCCCTGGAGGGGTTTAAGGCACAGGTGGACGAGGTGCTGAGGGACATGGTTTAGTGTTTGATAGGAATGGTTGGACTCAATGATCCGGTTGGGTCTCTTCCAACCTGGTGATTCTATAATTCTATAATTTTAACAGATTAAATATGACCATTGATTTATAATATCAGCCTCTTCATCAAGAACTGTCAATTTTGCCACCATAGCCAGAAAAATATCTTAATTTTACCACAGTTCTTGAGAGGAGCAAAGAAAATCAGGCAGAACATGAGCAAAATCCTGCCTTAGAGCAGCCAGATAACTTCTATATTCTACCGTTCATATAAAGAAATTTTTATTCATCTCATCCAGTGATCCTCTCAACTGTGTTACCCCTCAGAATGATCTTGTCATTTCACCAGTTTCAATAAGGAACTGCAGCCTGAAAATGGAAACTTAAGACAGAATCAGATTGCTCATTCCTTCTACTGTATAAGTTGGTTTATTTATAATTACAAGTGAATTCACTTAACCTGTTGGTAGCCAATGAAGCAATGTTTATGGGAGATGCTCCAGATCAGTTCCAGTAGTGTAGTTAGGCTCCCTGATGAGAGAGACAAAGCCACGTTCTGTCCACCATCTATATTACATCTGCAGTTCTATGTCCAGTTTGTTGCGGGCTGTGCTTTTGCCGCACACACTCATATTGCAAATGCTTCCCTAATTTCTTTGCATGAAATTAATTGACTGTGAAATTCAGGCTCCACATTTTAAGCAGTCACACACCCCATTGTGGTTTCATTCAGGGTGTGTATTAAACACAAATGAAAGATTTGGTCTGGTATGTTACTTCATATCAGCCTCAACAAGAAGACATCACACTGTTAATCGCGCTTCCAGGGTGGAAAACAGTGCTACCAGCAGCACAACCCCTGTGAGAGCGCCCAAGCTTTGCATGCGTGCTCTGGGGTGATGGAGCAGAAGACTTTTCAAAGAAAAGCAGTGGCAATGCCATTGGATGAGCTGCTTCAGTTTAGGAACCAACCTGGGGCAGAACCTCAGATTTACCTCCCCCTGAAATTCCAGGGGTTTTTGTATTTGTGTTACGGCATGGTTTTTGTCTGTTCTTGCCCTCTGACACACTCACAAGGCTGCTGAACTCCCACTAAGAAGCTCTTGCAGAGACTGGCATAACCAAAACTTCCTCATTCCCAGCTACATCCATCCCACTGAGGTGGGACTGAATATACATGTAGATACCAGAGTGGGCAGAAACTATAAAAAATTCTAACTCAATGCAATTTTCTTCATGTAGCATCATCTCTCTGATGCAGTCAAAGAAAGATTCTCATGGCTTTGGAATCTCAAGGATTTGGAATCAACTATGACTTTTTTTTTCATGTAGGAAATACTGCAGTGCTAATTGACCTTTTTGATAAATAGTCCTGAAATACACCTACACAACACTGCTAATAGAATCAGGAGGTAATTTTCATATTGGCAGGATGGAAGTTATCAAGAAGGGCAGGGCAGTTGCATACAGGATTAGACAAATCCCTCAATCCAACCAAATGGTCAGACAAATCCCATTTTCACTCAGCTACACCAAAAGTTGCAGTTGTAGTTGGAATCTATATGATGGGAAAATGTGTTGGGGAGGGTTTTAGCTAGAAAAGAGGCAGGTGAAGATATCACACTGATGAAGGATTGCAGATGCATCTGTAATGATATTGAAAAGCTTGTAGTAAACACACACACACACAAAAGTATTAGACAAATTATTTGAAGATAATAGAGATATTTTCAGGTCTCTGCACCAAAAGGAAGGACAAAAAGCAAATGCTGCTGTATATTCATGCATCTTCATGGGATATTTGCAGCTCTAGCTTGGGCTGCGTTGTCTCCATAGCAGAGGGGTTGGGACATACCTGGGACCCAAGGCCTGTGGAGGCTGAAACGCAGAGGATTCCTCACCAAAATGGCCTGTACATGCATGCATGTGTGCAAACAGACACAAACCACCCTTACAGCACTTGGCACTGTTGAGACCGCTCCTTGAATCCTGTGTTCAGTTCTGGGCTCCTCACCACAAGAAGGATATTGAGGCTCTGGATTGAGTCCAGAGAAGAGCAATGAAGCTGGTGAAGGGGCTGGAGGACAGGCCCTATGAAAAACAGTTGAGAGAGCTGGGGTTGTTTAGCCTGGAGAAGAGGAGGCTGAGGGGAGACCTCTTGATGTTGCTTTCTATAACTACTTGAGGGTAGGTTGTGGAGAGGAGGGTGATGGCCTCTTCTCCCAAGTGACATGGGACAGGATGAGAGGGAATGGCCTCAAGTTGCACCAGGGAAGGTTTAGACTGGACATTAGGAAAAAACTTTCATGGAAAGGGTCATTGGTCACTGGCATGAGGCTGCCCAGGGAGGGGGTTGATCCATCTTCCTTGGAGGGGTTTAAGACACGAGTGGATGAGGTGCTGAGGGACATGGTTTAATGTTTGATAGGAATGGTTGGACTCGTTGATCCAGTGGGTCTCTTCCAACCTGGTGATTCTATGTTTCTATGGTTCTATGATTCTACAGTGGTCACCCCAGACCAGCTACTTAGGAAGAGAAGAATGAAGGTCCCTCTCAAGCTCCCTGCAGTCAGGACTGATCAGAGTTGAAGTCGGATAGCTGAACACACCTTCTAAGCTACCTGCTTTGCTTTAGGCTAAACAGCTAGCTAAGGAAAGGGGTTATTAAACCAACATCTGGGCTGGTACAATGTTTAGATGCTGTACTGAGCTATGGGCATTTGCAGACTGAGATCCTTGGCTGCTTGAAGATCTCACAGCAGATTCCATCCATCCTGAGATCCAGACATGCCACCCCAGGGTTGCCTCCTCTCTGGTTTAGCAGAAGAAGTGTTGAAGGATGTCGTGATCACTGTGTATGAGAGGTTGGATTGGGAAAAAAGTAAATGGGTACTAATGGACCCCCAGCAGCTGAAGACAGGCAACAGCAAATTAAAAATAGAGTGCCTTTTTGCAGGGGGTTTGATTAACTGCATGGGAGAACTGACATGGGAGATGATATATCTGTGTTTCTTGATGTCTTCAGATCCAGATAGAACTTCTCTCGAAGTGTGCTTTAGCCAAATACATGTTATTGTGAATAATTGGGGGAAACAAGGAAGAATTGGATAATTTTCTTTGACAAAGAAGCCTTTGGCACTGTGAATCAGCCTTTCAGCAGGAAGCACCACATAATAAGCGGTACAAGAGGGATTCCCTGAAACATGGTGTGTCCTTTTCAGAGCAAAAAAAACCCTTCAAAAATCATGTCTTGTTCTTCCTGCTGTGATAACCAACCCTGATCTTACTGAGGGGATGGCTTTGATGTGTAAGGATTATTTGTTGTCACTGCACAGGAGAGTTTTCACTAATTGTCTGACGTTTTAATCCTTCTCCTACTGAAGCCAATGTTCTTCCAAGCTGATTTCTCCAGCTCTTGCTAAGGGTTGAGCAAGCATGAAAGCAGCCCTAGCTGCAGCAGAAAAGCCACCAAATAATACACTTAGCCCTCTGTATTGGTAGAAAAGCAGTTATAACTGGAATAATCTGCCAAGGGTGCTTGACAAGGCTCAGACTGATCAACAGGGAATCTCTGTGTGAAGGTCAACTGACGGTGTTTCTCAAAAGGTGGTGAGAAGGTGGTGCAGCCTGTGGAGATGAAGGGTCCCAGCCTACAGCACTTTCACTGTAAGACTCCAAACTCTACAAAGGAAAAGGAGAAGGAGCCATTTCAGAAATTCAATCCACTGGGGTTAGGGGCTCAAATTAGAGCTATATCTCTCCTGGTTTAGAAAACGTGACTGTATCCTTATGTAATCTCTGCCGTGGTCAGCTGCTAACAGCCACCACACTGGAGAAGGATGCCCTGTGCTGGGAGGAGTTTCTTGTCAGTGAAGCCTTGCAGAAATTCAGGACAACCTATTTTCCCTATGTACAATGAGATGTTTTCTCTCCAGCTCCTGGTAAACAGAGTAAAATGACAGGAAGTGCCAAATTTGGGGCTTTTTATAACATTTTTTCCATTCTTAGAGTTGTTCAGCATAAGGCTCAGTTGCTTAACATCTTGCATCATAGGGTTTCCTTTCCATCTGAAGGCTCCTCATAGACACCGTACAATAATTTTGTGCTTATGAAATTGTTCCAACCTCTGCAGCTCAGCTCTCCTTTGAACAATGCATTCTCTGTGAGCCCGTGAATAGAAAACATCAGCCCCTGGTGATAGAGCTCCAGTTAGCGCCCAGTCCTAGACATGGGATAAAAGTGCTTTTCAATGTGTACTTGGGAAAAAAAATGTCTTTTAATGCTCACACAGTACTCCTTTTAAAACGCTAACACCACTTACAGCTATTGATAGGAAGAAGTTGGAATAATCTTAGCAAGAGGTTCCCATGACCTTTCAGTATCTGCAACACTGCAACTTTCCTCAAAATTATCTTTACAGGGAAAAACAATGTAAAATACACCAAAAGATTTATAGCAGACAAATGACTACTTGTTAAGTAGCCAAAATATTACAAGAAGACATTTTTTGGTGTCTTTATGAAGCTGGTACTGAGGCAAGCAAAATTCATAGTTGTCAAATGAAATATCAAAAGGCAAAATAAAGGACAGTCAGAGGGTTTGGCAGTGGTTTCATACAAAGTGAAGCATACCTGGGGAACTCAATGCCATGTGATATTGTCTTAAATTAGCCCTTAAAAATTAAACACCACTGATAAAAGACTGTGAACCCCTTTCCTTTCTTAGCAACACTAAAAAAATACTCAGAAAGGAAGTTTTAAAATGCCTTTTGCTAGGACAAAAGGCCATGAAAGGTTGAGAGAACCACTGAAATAGAGATGGTAAAATGAATCTTTGAGCAAATTCACATCAAGCAGCAGTCCTGAGATACCAGATCTAAAGGCAGAAGAGGCTGAGTTAGGAAAAAAATAGAAAGACAGAAAGAAATTTCTCCTCCCTGATGTCTTTGTGTTCAGTAAACTGTGCTCTCCAAACAAGTATTCAACACCTCTGCCAAATAAAGCTTTTATTCTGGTCTCTACATGTTGCAGCCGGCCGCCAGGCTGACCAAAATCTCGAAGAAATGTGACAGCTGGAATAAAATAGAATTCCTGGCAGAGCAAATACATGAAAATGATATAAAATGTTAACAGAAAGAAAGCCTCAAGCCCAAACAACTGAGGGACCAGGAAACAATTAGAGGCCAGAATTGAAAAAATGAAATGCAAATAGGTCTTACTGTATAGGAAAATTGAAATGTGTCATATCGTGACCCAGTTTGGGGGAGTGGTAGTGAAAACCAGCAAGCTGTAAAACAGTCATCTGTTTCCAAGTGGGAAGTGTGCAGTTTCAGAACCAGACCTTTTCCATATATAAATGATGGGAGAAACGCTTCTTTCTTTTTATGGCATAGGAAAAAAAAAACAACCAAACCAAAACAAAAATCCAAGGCTATCTTTGCCTGTGATTAAACTCTGATGGTTGATACATGCTCTGTTGGGACCCCTGACAATTACTCTGCATGGGCCAGCACATGTGTCCTGATGTGAACTCCGGGGTCTGCGTTTCACAAGTGAACCTCCAATGCTCAACTCGAAAACTCAAAAAACAGATTAGCTCCATTTCTTGGGGATTTTCAGCAGAAAAGTTTGCTATGGCACAGGTACATTTATTCCTGGGGGGATTGTGGTGACACCCTTTGAAAATTGTCCATAAGCTTATTGTTTTTTACACATATTTTAACATTTTGAAACAAAAGCAAGCTGCTTTTTATGCAAGTAAGTGTGCAAATATATGCAAAAATTGAAATAGATTCCTGTATTGCCTTGGCAACAACAACATTAGCTCTTTACAAGCTGTCCTTTGAAGACTGTTTTTTTATACAGGGCTATAAGGAGACAGGCCCTGCAGTTTCTACTCAAGTAAAACTCTTTCTGCTGTCAGTGAGTATTTCTTTCCTAGTAAAAACAACCATTATTTTTACTAGCAACAGCTGTTGTCCTGGCCTCAGCTTAGCAGCACCCGTTCTCCTCATTAGATGTGGCGTGTGAGCCCTTCAATCTGCAAAACACCAACCCAAACCAGAGACCTTTTTTTTTTTACTTTCTTTCTTTTAATTCAGGTGCAGATTTACTTGCCCAGACTTTGACAGGGGATGAGCGGGAGCCTTGCTCTCAATAACATCTCAGTGACTTTCAGCACCGCAGCATCATGTTGGCAGCAAAATAACCTGTGGGAGATGTAGATGAGAAGCTCATGGCTGGGCACGGCACATGGTCAGTCCGCAGAGCTGAGGTCTGCAAAGCCGAGCCACACCAAAGGTCACAGCTTGGGCACCTTGAACATTTGTCCAGCGTCCCAGGTGTCCTCACCAGCCTCTCACTGAGCATCAATGGGATTTGAGTTCCTAAATCCCTTGGCATTTCTGGGAAACTCTGAAAGAGAGAAAAAGGATATTTTCCTGCCATTTGTTGCACTGAAGGTTTGTGACGCAGGACATTTCAGCTTCCTACATTGAGCCTAAAGGCGTCTTTGTCTAAAGTGACTTTATTCATAATTACTCAAGCTGCTAATTTTACTCTTATGTAAATGATATTGGTAGGCAAAGCATGAAGGCAGCTAGGCACATATGGGATACTGGATGGCAGGAGGAAAGAATGAAGCAGGCACAACATGAGAACGGCTCTTGGTACTGAACAGATTCCAGCAACTGAAACACTTTGGGAATTGCCTAGAAATTCAAATGGTACAAACAATTTCCTCCTCAGATTAGCAATACAAAAGTTGGAAAGGAGAAATGCTCCTTCTCATCTGGAAAAGGTCAGTTCTAGTGCCACAGATCTCTTCAAATCACTCCTCTACTCTGCCTTTGTGAGAACCCACTTGTAGCCCTGTGTTCAGTTCTGGAGTCTTCAGCAAAGGAAGGACATGGACCTGTCGGAGCGAGCCCAGAGGAGGCCACAGAGAAGACCCAAGGGCTGGAGCACCTCCTGTTTGAGGCCAGGCTGAGAGGGTTGGGGTTATTGAGCCTGGAGAAGGCTCCAAGGAGACCTTAGAGCAGTTTCCAGTACTGAAAGGGGCTGCAGGAAAGCTGGGAAGGGTCTCGTCATCAGGGAATGCAGAAATGGGACAAGAGGGAATGGTTTGAAGGTGGAAGAGGGAAGGTATCTGTCAGACATTAGGAAAAAGTGTTTTCCTGTGAGGGTGAGGAGGCCCTGGCCCAGATTGCCAGAGCAGGGGTGGCTGCCTCATCCCTGGAAGTGTTTCAAGGTCAGGTTGGATGGGGCTTGGAGCCCCTGATGCAGTGGGAAGTGTCCCTGCCCATGGCAGGGGTGGAACTGAATAGGCTTTGAGGTCCCTTCCAACCCAGACCACCCTATGATTCTATGACCCCCTGTCACTGCCTGTTTTAGAAGTGGTGTTTTCAGTTCAGCCATTCCAAAGACACAGTCTTTGGAGATGGCTGGGTCAAGACTTCTGAGGACATGCTGCCTTCATTTACCCTGCTGGTAAAATTTCCAATGAGGCCTCATAAAGAAACTCATATTTTTTCACAACGTCTCCACCTGACAGCTGAGTGGCGATCTCCTGGGAACACACAGCTTTTAGCAGACCAAGTGCTCACTTACTTTTTTTGGAGGCAAAGCAAACACAAGCAGATGCACACAGTTGTTTTCAGGAGGTTCTCCTAGGCACTTTTGTTTTGATGCTGGTATTTACCTGCATAACCAGTGCCTGTTTTCAGTCTTAAACCTCATTACTCTTTAACAAACAGAGTTTACACTCACAGTGCATGACTTAGCTGGCTGGCTGGCTGCACTGTATGTTTTGCAAGCCATGAAAATGTCAAGAGAGGACAGGACTGCATTTTCAGAGAACGTTGGTTTCACCAAAGTTGGAGAAGTGCTGAAAAGCAAACGCAGCCTTTAAAAGAAATCCAGAAAATCAACAAGTCAATAGACTTCAGTACTAATTTATTCAAAATTAAACCTTCACTTATGAGCCACAGATGTGGGTTGAGGTTTTCACATGTCTCTGTTAATTTTTAGCATAACGGGTCTGAACCCTACCACCAGCATTTTCCTCTCTTATTATTTCCTGGGCCTCTGACTTTTTCCCATGGAAGGTTTGGCCTCGTGTGCAGGGATAACAGTTGGCAGCATGTTTCATTTCCTTGACTACCTGGCAGAGACCCCATCAAAGATCCCACGAACCTCATCATATAGTGCTTCTAGGGGAAAGAGTTATAAGCTCATCTAGCAAGGTCAGAATTTCTCAAGATATAAAGAGTTTTACTGATACATCTTTAGGCAGCTGAACAAGAAGTATGCCGCCAGAGGCCAGTGAAATGCTAACTAAGATGCAAATGTTCACAGGAGGCTTCAGGAGGACACTACTTCACCTCCTTCAAGCACCATCCCACCACCCAGTCACAGAGAACAAGGCACAAAGTACTTTCTTGAACACAGAACTGAGGGTATTTGAGCTTGGCCTCATTAACTGGAAGAGTCACAGATTTTGCTCTGGACCTTTTTCTCTTCCAGAGGTGAGTATGCAAAGATACAGGACCTGTCTTAGTTACTAGAGGAAAGAGAGGGTGATTCCAGCTGCTTCCTTAAAGGAGAAAGAGCAGCACGTGCCAGCCAAAGTGCTAACCTAGCTAAGCATCCCCTCTATAATTAAGCATAACTTTGATTAACAAGCATAACTTGCTTTCTTTTATCTTCATTCTTTTATTCCAAATCTATGTTTTGAGCCTTGTATACTCTTCCAGCTGTCTGTCTTGTCTAGTGGAACAGCTGGATGAGTGCAAGCTGAGACATAACAAAGTATTTACTCTGAAGGTGGGAAGGCCCTGGCCCAGGCTGCCCAGAGCAGTGGTGGCTGCCCCATCCCTGGCAGGGTTCCAGGCCAGGTTGGATGGGGCTTGGAGTCCCTGATCCAATGAGAGATGTCCCTGCCCATGGCAGGGGTCTGGAACTAGATGGGCTTTAAGGTGCCTTCCCACCCAAAACCTTCTGTAATTCCATTATAATTCTATGATTCGTCTCTCCTGGGGGTGGTGACTCTTCCAGTTTGGGTACAGGAATGTGATCAGTGCTCCCTGCAGCACTGCTTCAATGTGCATTGAGGTTTGCTTCAAGTCAGACACTACTTGTGTCATGAGCTGCTCACGGTCACGTGTGGGAAGGGAAAAAGTGTCCATAATGTCCAAAAACCTCAAGAAAGACCTTTGACCTGTAGCCAGATACTTCAAAGCATGCATGAACCTCTGATTACTAAGAATGTGCAGTACTACCCTCTACATCTGCACATTACTCAGTAGGAACATCGTCATTGCTCACCTATGCTTTGACATGCTCCTTGGTCCAAGTATCTCACTGAAATGGTCGTGCGGCACCAGCTGAAGCTGCTTAGAAGTGTTTTTCAGCTTCTAAATACTATTTTTATTTTAGCTTCCCTGCTGCCATCTGTCTCAACACGAGCCATCTACCACACACAAGGTCTTTCAGATCCACCAAACCACAACAGTCAACTTTGTGCATAAACCCCTAATTTATCACATGGTCAAAACCTCTGTTTTTGCTGTAAGGTCTCCCTAGAGACTTCTCTTAGCTTAGAGAAGAGAGGGCTTTGAGCACCTTTCCAGAATTTAAAGGGGCCTCAGGAAAGCTGGGGAGAGTACAGGGAGAGGATGAGGGGAAATGGTTTGAAGATAAAAGACAGGAGATTTTTATATTAGGAAGGAATGTTTTGCTGTGAGGGTGGTGAGGCCCTGGCCCACGTTGCTCAGAGCAGTGGTGGCTGCCCCATCCCTGGAGGGGTTCAAGGCCAGGTTGGATGGGGCTTGGAGACCCTGATCCAGCAGGAGGTGTCCCTGCCCATTGCAGAGGTGGAACTGGATGGGCTTTGAGGTCCCTTCCAACCCAACCCATTCTATGATTCTATGATTTCCAAATACAACTTCACAAAGTAGCATGCTTTTAGAAAGTCACCTGATAGGTCTATTCCTTATTTCCTGCTCAGAGTATTCCTTAGTGTCATGGCAGCAACCTATCCCCAGTAATTTCTGTTTACTCATTGGTCTCAAGAGCACAAAATGGGGTTGAGAACGCTGAGATGCCAGTAGTCCATTTCAAAATTGCTCCAAATTCTGCAGAGCTTCAGAAACAACAAGCCGCCTCCTGTCAAATATCTTCATTCTTTGCCATCTTCTTTTTCAACAACCCGGTTGAGGATGCATACATCAGCAAGCTGTAAGAAAATAAAATTATTCCTTTAGTCTTGCCAGGGTGAAAAAGTGATTTTACATGTTAACCTATCTGATGTTGTCTGGAAATCAAATTATAGCTAGATAATAGTCTGGACACTTTAGAAATGAATAAAATGTACTGAAAACCAAAACGCTACCATATTTGTTCAACAAAGGTGGCACAAGGCTGCTGAATAGCTGCTCTGCATGGGGCTGAAGTTTTCCCCTTCTGGGGTGGATGTTAGCACAAGTTTTCAGTTCCACATGGAAACCACACATTATCGCTGCATGTACTAAAAGTCATCAGCACAATCATATCCCTTCACAGAGCTGGAATCATGCCGAATAAAACTTCACAATCATTTAGCAGGCACCAAACAGTGGAAAAGACATCTCTGTTTCCATTGTATGACTGCTGTAGAAGCTGAAAGCACAGCCAAGTGCTGGAATTACACACAAGCTGAGCCCTGGGTGTCCAAAGCAGACTGATATCTGTCATGATGGGATAATAAAATCAGAGCTGCCTCACTCTTCTTCACTGTTACCACTCCCTGAGGTCCATAATGTTAGTGGTTTCTTTAAAATCATAGCTCCTGGGCTGCTGGGTTCACAGGAAAAAAATTCAGCTGCCACCAACATAAAACCAGAAACTGTTTCTTGTGGATACTAGAAAAAAATCAAAAAAGAAAAGGTAAACAAGCCTCACTGCATATATGAATTCAAACCAGCTGCTGTGAATTTCTGTGTTAGGAAGAAGAATAGGCAAGTGGCTAACTTTTAATTAGTCTAAGTGAATGTGCTTGGAATAAAACTGACAGTGAATTAAAATGCCTTTAGAAGACAGAGGTGAGGAGGGACAATTTCAGGTGACACCTTCATTTCTGGAAATAGGCTCCTGATAGATTTCAAGATCTCTAGGCACTTCCACAATTAGTTGGTTTTTTTCCTAACTGTATTCCTGCTTCTGCTGTATTTTTCCATACTATTAAATAAACCCAGAAGGAACTACCAGAGAAAAAAAAATTCAGTTTCTCTTTTGAAATTTACCATGAAACAGTTACTTCCCCAGGAAATAAGTAGCCAATAAATTCCCATTAACAGAATCTTTTTTAAGGGTTTGGGGTTTTTTTTCAGTCTAAATTCTGCTAACTACAAAGATAAGAATCTAGTAACACCAGCACCTAGGAATGGTTCTGCCTTTATAAAATTTCAAGATTCATTTGCCAAATTTTGGAGGGAGAAAGAAAGTTGTAAGTTGTCTATTTTGGCAACAGATATCAAGTTATTTGAGGACTGCGCTACAGAGATGCTGATCAGACAGTGGAATAATTTCATTGTAGATTGCTAGGAGGGATGATTCTCTTGTTGTTAGGGCATAGCACTTACCTTAAGAACATCCAGGCACAGGTGAAAAGTGAAAAGCACCTACTGTAGCTATTGCTTTGAGGGGAAAGGGGAAAAAAAGGAATTATTGAGGATGTGAACTTCTTCAGAATGGCAAAACCAAAGCCAGATATTAATAAGTTTCAATCAGCAAAATTAACTGACATTCATTAATATGATTTTAAATATGTGTTTTATGAATGCTTACATGCAGGGCTGGTACATCTCATTCTCCGCAAAGTCATACCTGCCATGCTTCCAGCAAGCAATGTGGGCATGGGACTGGGGCTCAGCAGAGATATTTTATGTTCTACTGATATGACATTGCACTGGGGGTTTTCTTTGAAGAGCAGCAGCTGATGGCAGCAAGCTAAATTCCCCAGCTAACATTTCAAGGAAATGAGAAGCGTCGCAGCCCGTGTTGAAAGCTTCTTCTGTCACTGTGTAGCATGAGCATATCCGCTAAATTAATTCAGCAAAAATCCCCCTCTCAAGCAAGTGGTCTGAAACTTTCTCAGAAGATGAAACCCTGCACATTTCTCTGTAGTGAGAAATTTCTGTCTGTCTGTCAGAAGTGTAAATTTGCTGGGAAAGGGGGGAAAAAAAAAGCTTTGCAGACTTTACTTAGGGAAAGTCTTTGTAGTTGGGTTTTCTTTTAAATACTTGTGCTAAGACAGGGTTTCCCTTGTCCAGCCAAAGATCTGGAGAAGTGGAGAACCCACCAATTTTTCCCAGCTCGCAGGATGGAATGCTGTAACAGCACCTGGTGCTTTTACAGGCGGGTGCATTCCTGTAACACCCATCTTATGCAAACAGCAACAAACCATCGGGTAAAATCT
Source organism: Piaya cayana (assembly GCA_013389865.1). Classification (NCBI taxonomy): domain Eukaryota; kingdom Metazoa; phylum Chordata; class Aves; order Cuculiformes; family Coccyzidae; genus Piaya; species Piaya cayana. The sequence continues at coordinate 23,070 of WAAB01011768.1, read as the reverse complement.
GGCTAGGTATGGCTCATGAACAGGAAGTTCATGGCTCTCAAGAAGCACGCTTGGTTCGTGGCCTCACTGGAACCCTTCCCACTCCACAGGGCATAATGGGGGTCCCTCAAAACCCATTCTTCTTTATAGAGTCGTGGAACAGTTTGTGTTGGAAGGGTCCTTAAAGATCTCAAACCCCCTGCAGTGAGCAGGGACATCTTCAACTGGACCATGTTACTCAGAGCCTCATCCAATTTGAGCTTAAATGCTTTCAGGGATGGGGAATCCACACCTCTCTGGACAATCTGTTTCTTCCCTTGAAGACAGGAAGGACAAGTACATGTCGATTTTTGGCGCCAGGGAGTTGTTTGCTCAAGGACGACGGGATGAGGCTTTCATCAGAGAGATCCTGACCGTGATGCGCCTGGTTGTCATTTCCACCTGAGGCTTCTTCCCTCTAACTCTGCAAGAAAAAAGGGGGATGTTTCAAGACCCCGACTGAAGCCTTTACCAGATAATATGAAACACATGAAACAATTAGAGAGTTATAAATAACAGGAAGAGGTAACAGGCAGATTAGCTAAATCTGCTGGCTGAACTGAGTCGAGATAAGTGCTCCCAGCTCCTCCAGCCACCCAGAGAAACTATCATGAACTGAGTCCCATTTCAGCTCTCCTCAGCACACAAACCAAAGCTGCTCTGGCTGCAGCAATACCTCTAGAGCAGAACATGCTTGGCTCAAATCTTCCTCTTATTATTCAGAAACTATAATGAAAGAGAGCTTTCTCCTCCCAGGTGGCATGAAATGGAGCTGGATGCACCATTTACTCTGATGCTGAGCTACATCAACCACTTTGACACTATCGATGGAACTATTTGTTGAGGACAACCCCAGCCCAGGGAGGAGATTATGTACCTTGAAGTGTACTATCTCAGGGCTCCCCTTGGATATGGGACAAGCAGAATTGTACCATTCTTTGAAGCAGAACCACGAGCAAATGTTGCTACCAACTCTCCCTTTAAGGCAGACCTGGAAACATTATTTTCTAATTCATTTCCATATGAAAATCCCCCAAAATGTGAAGGAGCCAGTAGGTATTGCTGAGACGAGCTGCACTTTGTTTCTTTAGCAGAGTGAGAACAGTCTTCCCAACAAATATATTTGGTGAGGAATGAATTAGTTCAATGTTGGTAAAGCTCAGGATAGCAACCAGCCTGGCACAATGGATGGGGGAGATGAACAGGATCTTTTAGCACCTGAGAAACAGCAAATTTATTTATCCTCAAGTCATTCCAAAAATACTGGAACAGTATTTGCTTGTAGAAATATTCAGTTCAGTCTGGCACTGCCCTTCCTGAAGCCACTGTGGGATTATTTACCTAGGCAGAAAATCACAGGACATAATAAGGTAGGAATAGCGTGACCTCAGCTAGGATCTGATCTGATTACCAGTCAACAAATCAGCTTGGTGGAGCAGCTTATGGGGCCAGTGATAAAGTGCTGAGGCTGTTCAGCCTGGAGAAAAGAAGGCTCCAAGGAGACCTTATAGTGACCTTCCAGTACCTGAAAGGGGCTACAAGAAAGCTGAGGAGGGAGTGTTCACTAAGGCTTGTGGTGATAGGAGCAGGGGCAATTGGGTATATACCAGAGAGGGGCAGATTTAGACTAGACATAAGGAAGAATTTCTTCACCATGAGAGTGGCAAGGCACTGGAACAGGTTTCCCAGAGGAGCTGTGGCTGCCCCATCCCTGGAGGGGTTGAAGGCCAGGTTGGATGGGGCCTTGGGCAGCCTGATCTAGTGGTATATGTCCCTGCCTGTGGCAGGAGGGTTGGAACTAGATGATGTTTAAAGTCCCTTCCAACCCTAACTGTTATATGATTCTATGAAATCCTTTTCCCTCCTGCCCCTGGGAAGGGTGTAATGTGAAACTATTGCATAGAATCATAGAATCATGGAATGGTTTGGGTTGGAAGGGACCTCAAAGCCCATCCTGTTCCACTTCTGCAATGGGCAGGGACAGCTCCCACTGGATCAGGGTCTCCAAGCCCCATCCAACCTGGCCTTGAACCCCTCCAGGGATGGGGCAGCCACCACTGCTCTGGGCAATGTGGGCCTCCTCATCCTCACAGGAAAACATTTCTTCCAAATGTCTGATGAAAATCTCCCCTCTTTCATCTTAAAACCACTGGGCCTTGTACTACCCCAGCTTCCCTGGAACACTTTCAGTACTACTCTAAGGTCTTCATGGAGTCTTCTCCAGGCTGAACAACCCCGGCTTTCTCAGCTTGTCCTCGTATGGGAGGTGCTTCAGTCCTCAGGCTGTCTCCATGGAGAGCTTCCAAGAAAGGTGAGAAGATGATGAAGACAGTTTTGCTCACTCTTCCCCTACGCATACACAGGCCTGATGCCCTGTAGCATCTGCCTGTGCAACTCAGCCTGTGGTGGGATGGGTAGTAGAGCTATGGGAGTGAGGGCAAGAAACGGCTATTTTGGGCAAATGCAAGGATTTTTAGAAAGTCATAGAATCATAGAATAATCATAGAATAACCAGGTTGGAAGATATCCATTGGATCATCGAGGCCAACCATTCCTATCAAACACTAAACCATGTCCCTCAGGACCTCATCCACCTGTGCCTTAAACACCTCCTGGGAAGGTGATTCAACTCCCTCCCTTTCGTCCCCTGTCACTTGGGAGAAGAGCCCAGCTCCCTCCTCTTCACAACCTCCCCTCAGGTAGTCGTAGAGAGCAATAAGATCTCCTCTCAGCTGCCTCTTCTCCAGGCTAAACACCCCCAGCTCTCTCAGCATTTCTTCATCAGACCTGTTCTCCAGCCCCTTCACCAGCTTCATTGCTCTTCTCTGGACTCGCTCCAGAGCCTCCACATCCTTCTTGTGCTGAGGGGCCCACAACTGCACACAGGATTCCAGGAGCAGTCCCACCAGTGCCGAGTCCAGAGGGAGAAGAACCT
>WAAB01011768.1:0-19709 GCA_013389865.1 Piaya cayana | reverse complement strand
CCCATGTTGACTGGGCCTGATCACCCGGTCCTCTTGCAAGTGCTTCCTGCTAGCACTCAAGATCCCCTGTTCCATGACTTTCGCTGGCACTGAGGTCAGACTGACAGGCCTGGAGTTCCCTGGATCCTCCCTGTGACCCTTCTTGTAGATGGGCACAACATCAGCCAGCCTTCAGTCCAGTGGAACCTCCCCAGTTTTCCAGGACTGTTGGAAGATGCTGGAAAGGGGTTTGGCCAGCACATCACAACGAGAAATCAGAAGAGAAAAATCACCACACTGCTCATGACTCTTTAGCAGGATCATATTGGGACCACAGGCATCTCCTGCCTTTTGCGTATCTACTTTAGGATAAGAGGAGTCCTTCTGAATACCTGACCAGCAGCTGTTCATCAGGTCTGTGTTTCCACCAACCAAACACACAGGAGTGGGCTGAGCCTTGCCGAATGCTTTCACTCCCTGACAACCTTTTGATCAAATTCTATTGTGAAATTTTCTCAAGCACTTTTCCCAAGCCAAGGGAGTCAGCTCCTGCCCCCAGCAGTTGCCTGTTTCAGGCAAACATCATATGGGCCCCTCTCTCCTTTTCTTTTTCATTAAACTACTTCTGATCTGATATCAGGAGGTTGCTGCTCTGTAATTTCCTCCTCTTCTCATCCTCCCCATCATTACTTTTGCACTTTCCCTGGCAGCTGCTGCTGCTACAGCAAAGGTGTGTCAGAATTGCACCCATTTCCCTCCTGCAGTGAGGTATGTAGGTCAGGAGGGTATCAGAGCAGGGTGCAGCTTGCTGTCAAGGGGGATGAAGCTCTGACAACAGAGCAGCATTTTGGTGGTGTTATCACAGATGTGATTGCAGCCCCTACCTGCCCTATGGTCACTTTCTCCCACAGCTAAAAGGGATTTTATCATATTTGGTTCTGGGATGTATCATACACACCAGGAGGAACAGAGAGAGTAATATAAGCCAGAAATATCTCCCAGACCTGGCAACCTCGTAGCTGATAATGAGAAACATTTTCTCTAACGGAAGACTTTCAGGGATAGAAACATTAACAAATCATCATAATATTAAAAATCAAGACAAATTGTTCCAATCTGAGACAAGGATTATGTAAATCTGTGAATTGGTCCCAGAAGTGGAAGGGGAGAGACAACAAGCACCTTGTCAGGAGGCCACGCAGAGGTGGGTACTGCTCTGGGAAAATCCTGGCCAAACTCCTGGGGTCTGAGCTGCCCCTCTGCTTTGCCCCAGTGCTGCACAGTGATGGGGTCTCGGAGTTATGATCCTGGCCAGGCAACGCTTCTGGGGACCATGGGCAGGACACTGGGGAGCAGCCTGGAGCAGGCAGTGGAAAACAGCTTCAAAGCAGCCTCAAGTAAATGCCCCAGGTAAAAATACTCCGGGCCAATTTCTCCACAACTCTCAGAACTGCTGTCTTTGTCCCAGGTAAGAATTCTGTGATAAGAATGCTGGCAAGCATACAGAACCACAGAGCATTTACAGGACTGTATTTCACCCAGGACAGCAGTGACTCAGGCTTCCAGCATGGTTAAGTAATTTCCCCCCCCCCCCCACTTCTTCCCCATCTGCATGAACTAACATGGGTGCAGAACTATAGAAACTGTATTAATAATGGTCTTTTATGTGGGTTTAATCATGTCTCAGGATCTGCCAGACCACAAACTTGAAACTCTTTATGAATGTGACTCACTCCCAGAGCAAATGCTCATTGGTCGACAAGCTCTCCTGATTTCGCCCTGTAAAAGTCCTTTTCCTATTGGAAGAGAAGGCCTGAGGTGCTACCTACGCTGCAGTGGAAGTTTGCTGACTCGAAGTAACCCCAGATACTGGTGTCACATGATTTTACATTCGTTCATTCATCCTCGAATAGTCTGACAATAAACACTGACCTCCTTTGCAGAATCCCTCGCAGAAATTCCCCTTTGTGCAAATACAGTCCCTATTCTTACAGCCAACACATTTTACTGAGTAAAGCTATCTGTGAGACAGGAAGAAAATAAAATGATATTTTTCTCCTTAAACATATAAAACATCCGTATTTGCCATGGTGCACATAAAGAAGAGGATTTTGTTGAAAAGCCTCAATCTGTTTTGAATCAGTATTAGGAGCTGGTGTCTGACCTGGAGATAAATGTAGTACAGCTAGAGATGAATGAATTTTAGAAACATTCCTGGAGTCAAATATGGGCTTTGCAAGTGATTCATAAAGAAAGCTGATCCATATGGATGCTGTACGGTTCAGCACTGGCAATTTAAGGTGAGCCACGGCTCCTCAAATATTACAACTTATTGAATTGCTGCACTGTGCAAAGGCCTCTCAAGTTTCTGCTCTGCTGCCTCTCCCAGAGCTGCAGATAGATGGAGGATCCCACATCAGGCTTATGGACGGTGTTTTGAACACATAAACCATGGAGAGGATTAGAAGCTCATCAGTATCATCACATACCTCTCCTAGCCCAGAAAAAAAAAAAAAAGAACGGAGAAACTTCCTAGTTAAAAAGAACCAGGAAATGTCAAACTTGGAGGAGGTGTAAAATTTAAACCCTGAACACAGGTGATGGGTTCAGCTGCTGAAGATGAATCTGTTCACAGGGGAGGCTTGTAGACATGGATAGATTTAATGAGCACTTGTTTTTCAAGCTCACGATGTACCTGAGCCTAGAGGGGTACCTCCTTCTTATCTGCTTGTTTATACATCTGCATGTGCAGCATTATATGGAGTGTCTTCCACCAGGACCAGGCTGCTCTTCAAGTAACCATTCCAGTGGAGCAGAAATCCGACCTAAAAGCCAGTCCAGCTCATTTCAGTTACATGTTTACACTGGTTAAACTGCCTCCAGAGCAAAGCAGACATGTAAGAAGTAAACGCATCCATAAAATTGCTTCTCTGAGGCACAGTGCTTCTCTGCAGAGCCGGACATAATAAAAACCTAACATCACCATGGCTTGTTCTCCCCAAATTGAGGATTGGCTCACACATTAGAGAAAACATCTTGGAAGTCTGCGTGGAACACAGCCACTTGCTGACAGTTTACCATAACATTACATTCACGGTTATTTTACTTTCCAATTACACATCCCCAGAGTGCTCCCTAAGAAAGGCTATGTTAGAATATGTTAAGTAACTGTCTTTTTTTTTTTTGATAGGTACTTATTTCCTTCTCCCTGCCCCCATTGTATTCCAGGCATACTGGAAGCCTGAATTTAAAGCACCATTGAACTTCTAAGCACAGCAAAATCTTATTTAAAGACATAAATTTTGTTTTACATTGTTCCCAAAATCCTTCAGCATCCTGGTGTACCATGTTGATTACTCAAGTTACCAGCACATTTTTCCCCTGAGTAAACATCTTTCCTGAGGATTTTTCTTCCCTTCTCTGCAAGGAAGCTGGTACTAGGGGTCAAGGAAGGGTGGAAAGTCCCAGGCACAGATGGGTGGGCGGAGAATTAAAGGATGCCTCTTCTCTAGCTATCTGCTTTTGGCACGATAGTCCACTTTGCAATACTACAGACATGCTATCACTTACAGAAGGTCACTAACGTCATCCTTCTTTTTGTGTATTTGCACAAAATACTTGGCTTCCTAGTGAGCTGTGACCACGTCAGTGTTAGCAAACTCCAATCCAATGTTGACATCTTCTGCCTGATGCAACAAACAGCATTAAATTATTTGAGATGCCAGCAAAGCTAAATAACACGCACATGAACATTTTTTTTTCGACATATTCATGGACTGGAGAAAATCCTCAATTACCACAGATTAGCAGATTTCATCTATTAAGAGTCTAAACCCCCCCCCCCCCCCAAGCCTCAAGGAGAATCAAACACATTTATTTGGTCATCATTGCACTAAGTTTAGGCCCATTCTCCTGTCAAGTTCTTTGCCATCCAGCCTCATGGAAGTCAAATTTGCCTACAGGTTGTTGCAATTGCAGTCATCTGTGAGTGGTTAGCAGCTGGGCAGTGCTGGGAGACCTCGCTGTGTTGCATCCATCACTCATTTCAGAGCCTTGAACATCAGCCTGCCGCCGTCATCCCGTGCAGGGCAAGAGATGCAGTGGGGCAGCTCCTGAGATTTGCTGTCAAATTGCTTTCTTAGGAGCTGATACATGAAGAAAAAGAATTGCAAACCCAAGCTAAAAATAACACCAGCACCCTGCCATACAGGCTTCAAAAGCACCTGAACCTAATCGGTGATTGGCAGTGCCAACTCCTGGATTCACTGAGTGGCTTTGCTATGCTGTAATTCATCTGTGAGATAAATTGTTCAATAAGCCACATTAGCTATAAAGTAGGAAAAAAAATCACTTTGTGCCTTTTAGAAAACCTGAAGCACAGATACCTTGGTTGAGGTCAGGCCTTCCAGCGCTTGAGGATGCCTGCCCCAGAGTTTTTGGGGATCCCAAAGGCCATGTGCCTGGCAGAATTTCCTAGAAGCCTGCTCCAGTAATTTTGTTGTCAGATCATCTCTATTTAAGAGTGTTCATAAAAGACAGAGAGGGATAATCATTGCTGGATGAAAACCAGAGTGAGTCTGCTGCTTTACCACGAGCTACAGCTGTTTGCTTCTTCTGGCCCCAACTCCAGTGAACTGCAGGGAGACGGTTGTGGAGTGATGTGCTGCAGTAGAGGCACTGGGGTTTAGGTAGATATTTTTCTTTTCATAAAGAGCTAATATCTTGGGAAATCTTCCAAGGTGGCTAGAAACAGAGGTGGACATGCCAAAACATGATGCACACTGGACACTGCCTTCTCCAGCCAGCTGCTTTATTAAATGACAAGTTTTTCCATGCACGAGGATCAAATTTAAAAGCAGAGATCAAACTAGCAGCAAGATATACAGATGGTTTCTTTGTCAGGAGAGTAGCAGCAAGAATATATCTTCCAGCTCGGAGGCTCAGGACAAACCGTCTAGCCTCAGGTCTCCCTGTTAACTCAGACCAGTCATCCATTTTCCTAGGGAAAACCTTAGCAAACTTTGATGGGATTCAGGTTGGAAGAGCCAAACCCATCCCAAGTAGGAGATGCCAGATGAGCCCTTTGATCTCCCCCATCACCTGCATCCTTGTTCTGTGACCCATATGTTTATTTGCTCTGCAGGTGTGGCTGATTCCTGGCCTCTTTGGAGAGACCCCAAGGGCTCCAAGAGACCTTGGCGACTGACGTTTTCCAGTCATTATGTTTGCAATAAAATTTGAGCAAGCCCATAAAACCAAGGAAAAAATCTAGCTCGTGTGTGATTCCAGCCCAGAAAGAGGCAGCAAGAGTTGCACCAGGTTTTGCTTGGAGGCACTTAGATCTCAGCCTGAGCTCACTGCTAGGCTCAAAAAACTTCCTGCAAACCCATTCTGGAGACAGAGCTTTATTATGGTCTCAATGTAAAACATCTCGGAAGGTGTTCCAGGAATCCCCATGCATTTGGGCAGAGACCTGGTCTGGAGCAAGGTGGGATGGAGGAAAAGGATTCAGAAGTCAGAGCCAGACAGGCACTTGAGCCTCATAGCGGGACACACTCTGGAGTGGGGCACCTGCCTTGACTCTCTCAGTGCCCGAGCTGCTTCTCCCTGAGGCTGATCAGCAAAAAAGCAGCAAAATATGTCTCCACCTCAAGGACTGATCCCTTTCCTCTCCTTGTGTTAGAACCAAAGCTGTATGCTTTAGTTTCCCTACCTGCTAGAGGAGCTCAGCAGTACTTATCTATTAGTGCTTTGAAATCCCTCAGTGAAACTAACACCACATGTGAGATTGTGAGATCCAGGTATCATAGCAATGTAATTATAACAAGTTCCCTTATCAAATGTGGCTTTTTCTTCTCTCCTGAGTACTTTCTCTGCTGATTTGCAAAAGGTGGAGCACAACTGGAGGAGTGCTGCTCACACCACTGCTGTTTCAGGCCACGTCACTCCTGTCACACCACCCTCCTGCACCATATTTCTTTCTGGTATGCAATACAAAGAGCGTGGGAAGCACAGAGGGACCAACCCATTGATCTGCAGCACTCAGAAAAATCCTGTCGTGCTTGCTCCTTCTCCATGCCTCCACCTCTTTGTAGTCGTGACCTCTCCCTGGCGAGGCCAGTCTTCTCCTTGATGGCATTTCAGAGCTGACCAGGGCATTGAATGGAGAATTAACCAGAACACAGTGTTCTTTGTTAAAATACTTATTTTAATATATGTAAATGGGGTAGGTTACCGTTCAAATCCTCATACCCACCAGCAGGTATGGACCGTCCTTGAGTGGCAGAAGCCAGAGTGTAACCAACCCATGTCTCTGTGTGAAATACAAGCTGCCTTTCTCCATCCCAGAAGAGAAACCCGACTGCCTAAATGAAACAATCAAACGTGATATTTTGCGGGGCAAGAACGCTGTTTATCCTTTCCCAGAGGCACAGGGTTTTCATGTCACCTCTTCTTGCTGCCAGATTACTGTCACTCAGCTGGGCTTAGGGATCTTGAACATGACCTAGCACCCCACAGTGCAAGACGGCAGTACCTCCACACCCAACCACTCTTGCTGTTCCTTGTCTTTTTTTTTCCCCCTGGTATTACTTTGTCATTTAATTTTACATAGTGTAGTGAAAGTCGTTGTCAATGGACTAGAAACCTTCACAAGAGTGTAACACTACTCACAGGTCTTCATTAAATCATCATGCTTTGGGGCACCAAGCTGATATTTAGATACCTCCTGGGGGCTGAGATGGAGGGAAAGGCTCAGAAAACTTAATTTACCAGATATTTCCTGTGAATTGGTAAAATACTCTTTTCTGACAGGGACTGTTACTATCAGCTTCAAGCTGGGGCTTCACAGGCTCAGGAGGAGAGAATTAGACCCTCATTCACAGGGGTGTTACTTTAAGTCCAAGATTTCTCCCACGTCTTGGTCAATGTAGTCAAAAAACACAACAATCAAGGTTAGACTGAGGGACTCAAGCATGAAGAGAGCTCCAAGATAGACCACAGGCTTTCATGCCACAGTGTTTTAGCAACTGAGAGCCTGTTGCAACACCATCGTGTGGTTTAGTGGAGACACCAAAAAGAAAAGTGGTGTGGAATTTTGTTCTGTGTGGCTCCTGTTGCACTGCGCATCACTCTATTTCCCTTGTAGGAGCAAATACAGGGGCTAAAAGGCAACAAAGACAAAAGCCAAGGGAAGAAAAAAGGAAGAGGAGGAGACTGAGGGGGAGAAGGATCAGAGGCTAGAGGGCATTTGATGCCTGGTACAAAAGCATTTCATTTTCTTTTTGATCTTTTCCTTCATCAAGAAGATCCATCCCACTTTTGCACATTCACAGGCCGTATTATGACTTGTTTTCTTGACCAAGGCAATACACCACCAGATATTTGCAGAAATCGGCTCTCACATCAAACCTGAATAAGGGTCATATTTTCAAAGTGGTTGGTGTTCATTGTATCCTAAACCGAGGACATAAGAGGGCCCGAAAGAGCCAGGGGTTTTTGGCAGCTCCGCTTTCTGTGTGAAAGTAGACAAGCACTTTGTGATCCCACTCTCCCCACCATGCCTCATGTTAGTAATTTTTTAAGCAAAATGGATGAAGAAGGAGTAATCTCAAATAATTTTTATCACACAGTGTCCAAAAGTTTGTAGTGAGGGGGAAAAGAGAGAGAAAGAAAGGCCTTCTAAGTGTCTCTACTCAGAGAAAGAATCAATCTATGAGTCCATATGCTATTAAATATTGGAGAAACACACACACACACTAGAGAGCTCATAATGTGCCTTTACCATCAGGATTCTTTCAGTCAGAGTTCATACTTACTGAAACACCAAAGGAAATCAACTCCAAGTCAGAAAACCATAGGAAATTAGGTTTCCTAGCTGCAATGCTCACAGGAAGGTGGGGTTTTCCTCTCCTTTGGATGATATACAAAAAACGGAAATCTAGCTTCCAAACTCTACAGATTCAAAAGGAGCAGTTGTTTGTCAGGGAAAGATGCAGAGCTAATTATCAAGCTCGTCTATCAACCTCAGCATCAGGCTTACAGGATGATTCCAGTTGCAAAGGGCCTTGGGACGTCTCCAGCCCTAGCCCCTCCTTAAAGCAAGGTCAGCTGTTAAGTTATACCAGGTTGTTCAGGGTTGTGTCCAGCTGAGTCACAAAAACCTCCAAGGATGGAGGCTGTACAGCTTCTCTGGGCAGAGGTTCTCCTTCAGACCCACAAGCTGCAATGCTTATGAACAGGAAAGTATAGATTGATGACAGCTGAATAGCAGCAGTCCCATAGTGAGAGCACGCTGATTGATCTCTTGGGTTTCTTCATCTTATCAACACTTACTAACACCAGAAGGACCACTAGTTTTTGGTGGAATCTAGAATAAAGTCCAAAATATTTAAAAACATCTCTGTAAAGTAGACTTCTCCAGGGAGAGTGCAGAGCACAGTCTTTTTCCCTGCAGCTGCATTAAAAAATATCTACCCATTTCCTCAGTAATCTCAACCCCTAAATTTAAACTGGGAAATCAGCTGTCATAGAGAAAGTAACCTCGGTATTTTCAGCCACTGAAGAGGAGGATTCCTGATGTAGCCTGCAGCTCCCCCATTGCAATAATGGTCCAGAGATCCTTCTTGCCTTATGTGGTAATTTGCCTCCAGCCCACAGCCGGCCCTGGGGAGGAGGGTGCACGAGCACGTTCAGCTGGTGTAGGGCATGATGGGTATAAGGGATGGGTGCAAGTCATAGCCTATGCCATTGCTTACTTCACATAGCATGCCGTGCTGTGATGCTATCAGGCCCTGAAGAGACTTTGCCAAGACCAAATACATCTTAAGAGCGGTTACTAGATCCAAGAAGAGTTATCCCATAACTACTGCTAGAAAGAAGCTGAATAGATGCATAAATACCTTAGAGCAGATTTCCAGTACTTAAAGGGGACCTACAGGCAAGCTGGGGAGGGGATCTTGATGAAGGAGAGCAGGGACAGGATGAGGGGGAAAGGTTTGAAGCTGAAAGAGAGGAGATTGAGATGAGATCTTAGGAAGAAATGATTCCCTGTGAGGGTGGGGAGGCACTGGCCCAGGGACTTGCACGGGGTTTAGAACTGGCTGGGCTTTGAGGTCCCTTCCAATCCAAACCACTCTGTGATGTATGATTCTGCGACAAATGCAGCTGCATTAGATTAAAGCCCATTACAGACAGGGCTGGCCTCAGCAACAGAATTCCCCTAGTTCAGGTTATTTTTGCATGGTATTTTCTACATCGCATATATATTTACATACTTATTCCTGACTTTCTTGCATGGATAGAGGCTATTCCCAAGAACCTGATGCATATTTTATGCAGTGAGTTAGAGGCAGCAGGAATTAAACAGCTTAGGTCCTGATTCAGAATGAAGAAAGCTGTAACCATGCTGTTATTGCAGCTTTGGTTTTGGCTGTCTCCAAGCACTTTCTGAAATAAATGAGGATCAGTTTTGCCCCAGTGTTAGAGCAAGCCTGTGTGCTAAAATTTGGATATGATGAGTAAAAGAAGATGCCACAGTATAAGCAGCAATATCTGACTTCAAAGATACGACTGCAATGCGCAACTGTACCAATGGAGAGGAATCCTTGCTAATCTTAATTCCTGTATTATTCATGGGCTCATTTCCCTCTGTGGTTCATACCTCGCCAGAGGCAGTGATGAAGACCCACATGTGGGATTGTTCTTCCTAATGACTGAACAGGAAAAAGCCCACAGTGACTCTCAGTTTCCAGACTTGATTGGTGCTTAAAATAGCTACCTATTTATCTGCAATTTTAGTTTTGGCTTAGTTGGGAATTCTTGTTTAGGCTCAGCTTCTGTCTCAGCTGACTGTTCTTTAGCTGTCACTGTTAGAGTAAGGGAACAAGCACAACACTGTGTGGGTCTTCATTTCCCTCTGGCTGTAACTTTATAATGCTTTCCTTCACACAAAAAAAACCTGCTCCGGTGACACACTCCTAAGCACAAGGCATCTGAGGCCAGCTCAGAATTCTTGCACTTATTCTAGACTCCATTGCAAGACGTTTTATTTCACAGCAACTGTTATGAAAGTGTTTGTGATAGAGTTGCTGACTCAAGATTTTTTTTCTCATGTACCGCATATCTGCAATTCATAAATGAAAGGCTACCCACCCATTTTTGCATTCAGCATCTCCCAGCAACTCTCCTTCTCACTCAGGGCTGCTGGAGGTTTTTCTTTTGGAGATGAATAGTTCTGATGCTTGCTGCAAAGGGACTCAGTTCTGAAATGTCGCTTTTCCACTTCGCTTCAAACAATTGGAGACATTTTTCTTCCCTCCTCTTTATTCATCACTGCCTCTTTCATCTCCAAGAGCTCAAGAACTTCACAAGCTTCTTTTTCTTAGGTGCAACTCAACCATCCTTGGGGGTCAGTAACCAGTGCTCAGTTTTCCCCATTTAAAATCAAATTTCTTAGTACTATCTCAGGCTTCATCACTCTGCCCCAACTGGCACCATTTAAAACCACATGAGTTTCTCCCTATCCCATCAGTGTCACTCTGCACACCTCCTGGTAGCAGAGACACCGGAGGAAGCCAAACCACAAGAACAAGGGCTGGATAGCAGCAACGCCAAAAGACTTGCACATTTCCTGTTGGAGTGCCTGTGGAAAAGGAATTACTTATTTTTCCTTAGTGTGTTCCCATTTATTCATGCTGAACACTCCCCGGAGTTTTCTGTCTCAGAAGAAGCTACCTTTGCTGTATGCAAAATCCTCATTCAAATGACACAAGGCAGTCATATGCCATAATGGTAGCTGCCCCTTAATGTTTCCTACAATCACAGCATTGAACAGATTGCATTTGTATTATTTTTAATAAAAAATAATTATTCTTATCTCCCAGTAATTGAGCTCAAGAACAATATTTTTCAAATTATTTAAGAGAATGTATTTCTTTAAACGACTTGAGATTTTCTTGAAGATCACTTATTTTACTGTCAACAGCAATAATCAGATGCCAGAAACTGTTTGAAAAAGCTTGTCTTGGGTAAATAAATCCCAGTACACCCAAGAAGTCACATCAACCAGTTACCAGAAGCCACACACCTCTGTAAGTACTCATACACATTTCAAAACACATCTCGAGGTATCAAATGTAACATTTATTAGAGATACTGAGCACTTAAAAAAAAAAACTTGGTCACTTATTTAAGAACTTAAAAGCTTTTCAGAGGAAGGCTTAATCCATTTTGGAAAGCTTGGTCTACATTTCGGAACCTGCTGATAAAGTTTGTGCCAACAGATCTGTCCCTTCCATGAAGAGATGCAGAAGGTGTTTCTATACTAAAAATGCAGTGAATGCAACTTTTGTGTGCACTTAACACACATAAAATATCTGATTTTAAAAAGATGCTAGGGATGGATATTTTTGCAACCTCTTAGTGTCTTAATTATTTTTTATGTATATATAAACCAGAAATACTTTTACATCCTCTTGATGTCTTGGAACAAGGAGGCTTCATGCATCCTTTGGCAGCTCTGCACAAGCAGCTTGTACTTGGATTTCCAGAAACACAATGTGCTGTTTACATTGCCAGTTGCAACACTTTTTTACTGTGTAAAAGAAGCTCCCTTAGATTTCACCAATCATGGCCTTTTTTTTTTTTAAATAATAAACAGGCACTGAAGGCAAGAACACTACAGGGGCAGAAAAACACTGCAGCTGCTCTTAGAGCTGGAGGCTAAATAGAGATACCATGCTCACTGCTGGCTTAAGTTGATAAACTTTAAGGGATTTTGTGATGCATCCCAAATACTTCAACTCTCCTCCAAGGTTCATGCACAAAATCCATCTTTTAATATAATATTTTCCAGGGAAATATGTTAATTAGCCCTCAATTTGTAGAAAATGTGTTGCGCTCTGACTTTTTTTTGCCGTTTGGAAGCATTTTGGTACTCTCCAAGGAGATGGTTGGAGAATTGGACAAATGTTAAGTAGTAGGGGCAGCAGGTAGGGACAGTAAGTTGTAATAATCAGATGCTGATGCTTAAATACCAAAACATAAAGATAACATATTGACAGTTTCAGGGAGACATTGCTACAGGAAATTCTTACTGGAGTCTGCAAACATCCATGTTTATCTTAATTTAATCAAGCCAGACATTATTAAATAGGAGATGCCATGTGACTGCAGAATTAGAAGTGTTTATTCCACATTTACAAGGTTTAGGAAACAGAATAAGAGCTTGTAGTAAACTAGTATACTACTGGAATAATATGTAGGAAATAAAAGAATCCTGGAACGTACATTTCTATAGAAATAAGGAGACAGTAGGAAAGCTTCCAGAAAGCATGTTTTTAAGTCTAGAATTTCACATTTCCTATATGTGCCACATTCCCACCCCTGTGAAGGACAGAGGAGGAACTGAAGGTATTTAGTAGACATTAGCATCTATATTCTGCAAGACACAGATGCAAAGGAAGGGATTAATTTCCCCTAACATAAGCCGCCTAAAAAATTAAATGTCTGATAGTCATCTTGGTTTCTTTTTTAACACAGATTAAAACAGCTGCTATGTGCAGGTCTCCCTTACTCTCTCCCCTGAGGCAGCAGAAAGCACTTGAGTGCCAAACTTAAACAGAG
The DNA here is from genome assembly GCA_013389865.1 of Piaya cayana. Lineage (NCBI taxonomy): Eukaryota > Metazoa > Chordata > Aves > Cuculiformes > Coccyzidae > Piaya > Piaya cayana. The sequence goes on along the minus strand of WAAB01011768.1, from coordinate 7,106 downwards.
GGCTGAAATTAAATCAGAGGTATCCCACCCTCAGCACAACTCCTGAATGTATGGCCCGAATCCAAACTGCACTGAGGTTCCTGCAAGAAAAAATCAAGGTTGTCAAACTGGAAGGCTGGTGCTGCCCAGGGCTTTGGGGAGGTCGGGATGACCTGGAGGATGCTGCAGCAGCACCTCCAGCTTCCAGAAGACCCCACCTGGGAATCCTGTGTCCAGTTCTGGAATTCCCAAGAGAAGAAGGAGATGGAGCCGAAGAAACAGGTTCAGAGGAGGCCACAGAGATGATGAAAGGGCTGGAGCAGCTCTGCTCTGAGGTCAGGCTGAGAGAGTTGGGGTTGAACAGCCTGGAGAAGGCTCACACTGAGGGTGGGGAGGCCCTGGCCCAGGTTGCCCAGAGCAGTGGTGGCTGCCCCATCCCTGGAGGGGTTCAAGGCCAGGTTGGATGGGGCTCAGGAGAGCCAGTGCCCACTTGTTTGGTTCAGGAGGAAAGGTAAAAAGGGAAGCAGCAAGGTGCTTGCACTCTCAGCTGCTCCAGTGAGATTAATTGCTCAGGATGCTTTCACTGTTTGCTACTTGCTGACTCCTACCAGGGCAGCCCTTGCTCTGCAAAGACACACTCTGAAAGCATTCAAACAAACATCTCTGAAATTCAAATGTGGGAAGTACAGTCAAATTCAGAACGAGGTCCAACAGGGAGGAATAAAACAGAAAAAAACATGTTTAAATATGTCTATGACTTCACAGCTTCCTCCAGCCTGAGAATGCTTTGCATTTTGGGGCTCCTATACCGTAATAACTGTGCATGCAAGCAAGAAAATGTGTGCGTGCATGTGTGCATGCACAAACCCCAGAGGGAAGAGAGTCCAACCAAACCAGCTTCTCCTCCTGACAGCAGCACCCAAAATGATCCCCACACTTCCAGCTGGGTTCTTGAGGCAAAGGAGCCCCACTAACATCACCCAAATCGACATGGCGGTAGCGTAGGTGTGTGCAGGGTACTCCAAGCAGTGTGTGAGCAGCAATATGAGCCCCCAGCTGCTCGGAAAGCTTTCCTGGATGAGTGAGCGCAACCAGGAGACGTTTAGAGGGGGGGCTGCAGGGTGAGTGCCTGGGAAGGAGAAATCCTTTTACTTGCTTTGAAAAACCCAATAAAATGCTTGCAAGCTACAGTTTTGCCCTTTATCGGTCGCATCCAGCTGTCGGAGGAAGGTGCGTGGGGAGCAGGACTAGGGCGGAGAAGAATCTTACATGGCAAATGCCGGTTTTCCATGTGTGCTGCCAGCCCCACATAAACTTTTTTTTTACATGTTACATTGAGAAACAAAGCTTGGATGCAAAACACTGCCCCTGATGAAAGCTGGCTGCTGGTGACTGCTGCTATTCATCTGACTAAGCAGCATTTGACATTTGGGCTTGGTGGGTCTCAAATTTCCCTCTAGTAAGATATGGGCTGACTGCACAGCAGCCAATCTCTGTCGGAGGCTGCGGATGGTGCCGGAGGGAGGTGAGGCAAGGCATGCACACATCCCAAATGACAGAACATGCTGTTGGACTGCGTAAGCGCAGCTCCAGCGAGCCTGACCTGAGTTGCACCAGATGTGTGGCACCACTGCCCAGTCCTCCTGCACCTTCTGGGGATGCTGTTCAGCCACAAATTCCTCTCTTTTGTTACGTTTCTTGTTGCCTTGTACTTGTTTTTGCTTTTCTTCACCCACTTATGAGAGTTTTGTGCTTCTTGTGGTTTATCTTCTGATGTAATTGGAGGTAAGTGGAAACTGTTTTACAAGACCAGCACTGAATTTCCCAATCCAGGTAGAGTTTGGTGCAATATAGAGGGAATAAATCCGTTCTGTCAGCTAATATTTCAGAACAATCGCGGTTAAACTGAAATCATACCAGAAGTGACAGGCCTACTGAGAGCTGGCTGCATGTTGCAAGGAGCTTGAGCTGAATCCACGACTGAGACATGTCTTCCCCTGATGGAAATAATCCGGGTCGGACACTGAGACCACAATCGAGTTTTCTGAGAGGTGTAAGCCACAAAAACTGCTACTCTGGATTAATGCATCACTGGCAAAGCAGAGTGAGCCCGTTGGAGGGGCTGCTGTAGTATGTTTTCCTTTGGTGTCCAAAGCTTTAAGTAGAGAAACTTTGTGCTACTTAGAAAGTCCATAAAATCCTTTAAGGTTTACATTCCTTTAACTTTGCCACATCCATGTTTCCTCCTTCCCTTACTGTGAGATTTTGCATTAACTACAAGCAAGGGCTAACACACAGGAATTGCAGCATAGAATCATAAAACCAAAGAATGGTTTGGGTTGGAAGAAACCTTAAAGCCCATCCAGTTCTATCCCCTGCAATGGGCAGGGACACCTCCCACTGGATCAGGGGCTCCAAGCCCCATCCAACCTGGCCTTGAACCCCTCTAGGGATGGGGCAACCACCACTGCTCTGGGCAACCTGGGCCAGGGTCTCCTCATTTTCATAGGGTTTGCATAGCTAACATAAACACAAAGCTAAATGCCATTTTAAGGGTTGTTAAAAGTAGTACCTGTTCCTGATCTGAGTACTTAAATCCTCCTCAACAAATGTTAAAACAGATTTGTACAACACGAGTTTTCAATAAGTAAAAATCCTATATCACCTTATTTTGCATCAAACCCCTCAAACCCCCTTAAGATGTTATCATGCAGTCTTTCAGCTCCTAACAGTGCTCTCCCTCAAGACTCATTTGTCACCCTCACTTCCACTTTTTGAGACCCCTGCAATCAGTGGAAATGAGATTCACAGGGTGGGTTGGATAACTCCTGCAAACCAAGCTGGGGATGAATGATGGGAACGGTTGGACTCGACAATCTGGTGGGTCTTTTCCAACCTGGTGATTCTATGGTTCTATATAAGTGCATATCTTGGATGGCAATAAGCTTCTGTGAACCCTGAAGTCCCAACAGACATCCACTCACTCAAAAAGCTGTGTAGGAACCCTGACTCCAGTCCCATTGAAGAGAATGGAAAGAACATTAACTCCAGACCACAAGCGCTGATGAACACTGCAAACCCAGGGTCTGTAAATTGTATTTGCCAGGTACCCCCACCCCTCGTCTTCAGGTGGTGGCCACATCCAAGGCTGTTTTTCTGCATGGCCTCTGGCTGTCCCGAAGCAGAACCCAGCTGCTCTCTGCCAGACCAGTATCAGGCAGCAGCCAGACCCTGACAAAGCCCTGCCTGCCGCAGAGCCATCTCTTTGTAGGATGCTGGAGCCCTTCTCCAGGCCATTGTATCTGCCCGTGATCAGCCATGTGGTGTAACTGCAAGGATGTGCAGGTTTCACACATCCTGCACATTGTCACAGTCCAGTCACACAAGATATGGCATGTTCCTGAGAATAAACTACACCAAAGATACTCATCTCCTCTGCAAACACCAGTGGAGTCTTTCGGAGGCCATTTTGAGTGTGCTAATGTGCACACGTAATCATAGAATCACCAGCTTGGAAAAGACCCATTGGATCATTGAGTCCAACCATTCCTATCAAACACTAAACCATGTCCCTCAGCACCTCATCCACCCATCCTTAAACACCTCCAGGGAAGGTGAATCACCCCCCTCCCTGGGCAGCCTCTGCCAGTGACCAATGACCTTTCCNTTCATTGCTCTTCTCTGGACTCGCTCCAGAGCCTCCACATCCTTCTTGTGCTGAAGGGCCCAGAACTGAACACGGGATTCGAGGCGCGGTCTCACCAGTGCCGAGTCCAGAGGGAGAAGAACCTCCCTGGACCTGCTGGTCACACCATTTCTGATCCAAGTCAGGATGCCATTGGCCTTCTTGGTCCCCTGGGCCACTGCTAAGAACAGCGTAGCCTTAGTGGCCTACATGAGCCACCCTGTAAGAGCAGCCACAGCAAAAATTCAGGGCATCTTGGGCGTTAAAACTGAGGTCTCACATATTCTAGACCATCTCAAAGAACATCTGCTGGCTCTGAAAATACTATAAGACACCCTGACTTCCCCTTGATGCTCCTCTGCTTGGCTGAAGGCAACACCCCCAGAGCATTCAGTCTGGGAAGAACAACCCCCCGCCATCCAGCCAGCAGAAGACCTCGCACTAGCTGAGAAGTGAAGAAGGTGTAGGAGGTGACGGAGCAGGTATAACCGGTGTGTAAGACCTGCCAGAGATCCTGCTGCTGAGTAAGGACAAAGACTAAGCCCAAATATGGTCCAAAACAAGCAACGGGATAATCCACTTCTCTGTGGAACATTTTGTCCTGTTCATGCTGCTGAAACATCAAGTTGTTACAGGACAGCGACACAATCCCAAGAGGCATCTCTGCTGTTTTGAAGGGTGCGTATTCACTGGTTCTAAGTTCACACACAAAATGGAAGAAAGAGGTCAAACCCAGGAGAGCAGCCATGGACCTTGTTTGCACAACTGAGAGGGACCAGCACAAATCGAGCTCCGAGAACTGACAGCCATGCAATTCTGTGTCTCACAAGAAAGAAAGAAGTAAGCCTTTCTTTCCCTATTCCTCAGGAAGGATATAAGCTTCTGTACCTCTGGCACAGAAAAAAAAATCACAAGAAGATGAGCAGGTTCAAGCCCTAACCCACAAGGGAGACAGTGTGATGGAAGGGCTTGCACCCAAAGGCATGAAGCAAGACATACAACCACCACCTCTGACTTCTCCCTGGAGGGCAAGGAAGAAGACAGGTTACTCAGCTGTTTCGACTGTCCTGTGAAATCATTCATTGTTTCCTTTATTCTGCATTCCTATCGTATAACCTCAGGGTTGAGACTGGGTAAGTCCAGCCTACAAGAAAGATGAGGAGGGGCTCTTAATCAGGGAGGGTAAGGATAGGATGAGGGGAACAGTTTGAAGCTGAAAGAGGGGAGATTGAGATGAGATCTTAGGGAGAAACGTTTTTGTGTGAGGGTGGGGAGGCCCTGGCCCAGGTTGCCCAGAGCAGTGGTGGCTGCCCCATCCCTGGAGGGGTTCAAGGCCAGGCTGGATGGGGCTTGGAGCAACCTGATCCAGTGGGAGGTGTCCCTGCCCATGGCAGCAGGATTGGAATTGGATAGGCTTTAAGATCCCTTCCAGCCTAAACCATTTAATGCTTCTATGACTCTATGTTTAGCAACTTACATTCACACATATGCATAACTGTGCTTCTATCATCCAGGCATTGAAGCCCGAAATAGGAGAGGCATATCCCTTACTCCTCAGTACAAGGAGATCTTGGAGAACTCTGGCTAAGCAGCCTGCAAGAGGCAGCAATGCCTCATCTCAGGGACTGCCTGGCCACCAAACTCTCAGCACTGTACACACATGTGCACCAAGAGGCTCTGTAAATCACATAAAACATTTCTAGAAATGCAACCATCATCACTAGAACATTGTTTTCCCATGGAAAATTCACCCTTTGTTTTCAATCACAAACTCTTGTGGCTAGAAATGGGCAGGGGGAACTCCAGTTGCAAGTTTTCCAGCAGTTTAGCAAATAACTTGACAAACTTTAGCGTATTTATGACGGTTGTTGCCCTACGAGGTTTTATTTATATCAAATATGTGCTTTAAACAGCTGAAGGTGACTTCAAAACATGCCAAACTGACCCCCGTCCTAGCTTCAAAAGGGGTCACAAACCATAACCTTACATAAGAAATAAAACTTCCCCTAGGACAGGCAACAGACTGTACAAAATGCATTGGTTCAGCAACTGCTGAGAACACTCATTTCTTAATCAGACTTTGCGAATGCGGCACACACTGACATGACCTTATCTTACCTCATCTGGGATTCAGACGCTGTGCTCACACAGTGGGTCTGCTACACAAAAAGGCACTGTGAGGCTCAAGTGCCAGGTCAGGGTGAATCAAGCAGTTGCACAAAACAATAAGGACCTAAATGCGCTCTTGAATCTCCATTACAACAGCCGCCTCCCCATTTTTGGGAGCTGAGGATCCCGGGCGTCATATTCCTCATGTGTTGGCCTGGAATTCTTTATCGTGAGCAGACCAGGAGCTGCTTCATCTGGTGATGCTTCGTGCGGCTGATTGGAATGTCAGGTGTTGAATCACGCCACTGAGCTTCCCAACTGCAAATGGTTATTGGCCAATGTCAACAGCGGACCTCAATTGCTTAATTCCACTTCGGGAAAGAGCCATCCAGCAAGCTTGGTGCCAAGATAATCTCGAGGTTTGAAATGGAAAATGAGATCAGGGAAACGAATTTGAATGTCAGGTCTTGACTAATTATTTAAAATATGCTGGATACTCACATCCATTTTGTGCGATGTACTAAGGCTTTGTAGGCATATATACATCATCATACCAGGCACTCTGGGATGTGGGTTAGCAGGCACAGTGGTGTGAGGATGACAGTTGGAATGAACAATCTTAGAGGTCTTTTCTGACATTTCATAGAATCACAGAATCATAGAACAACCAGCATGGAAGGGACCCACCGGATCATCAAGTCCAACCATTCCTATCAAACACTAACCCATGTCCCTCAGCACCTCGTCTACCCATCCGTTAAACACCTCCAGGGAAGGTGAATCAACCACCTCCCTGGGCAGACTCTGCCAGTGCTCTACGACCCTTTCTGTGAAAAACTTTTTCCTAATGTCCAGCCTGAACCTCTCCTGGTGGAGCTTGAGGCTATTCCCTCTCGTCCTGTCCCCTCTCACTTGAGAGAAGAGCCCAGCTCCCTCCTCTCTACATTTATGAATCTATGATCTATCCTGGAACTACAACTGGTATAAAAGTTTAACAAGGTATCTCACATTAACAAGGTATCTCACCTAAGAAGTAATTTCAGAGCTTTAGTGTACTTTATTTCACAGAAAATTCTTCTCTACTGTTCAGCTTTTAGCTAAGAGTTGACCTAATAGCTCTGCTCCTGTATTCTCTCTAGGGCTTGACATGAGGGTCAAAGGTTACAGGCTACTGACTTCTGCTCAGGCTTCAGACAAGAGGAAATGTTGAGGAAAACCACAGGCAGAAGAGGGGAGCGAGGAGGAAAGTGACCCTTCCTACAGAAAAGCTGGGGAGGGGCTCTTTATCAGGGAGGACAGGGATAGGAGGAGGGAAACAGTTTTAAGTTGAAAG